>BMAW01070197.1:242362-277618 GCA_019974015.1 Nephila pilipes
TCAATAGCACATATCTCTTTATTTGTTTCAAATGTGTATATTCTCAACAAATTTCATTAAAATCCTCACACACACACACACACACACACACACAATGTGCAGTATTAAGAAACTTTGCACATTATATCAAATTTCTGAAAGCCATCTGGTCAGATTTTAATGAAATTTGTTGAGAATATACACATTTGAAACAAAGAAAGAGATATGTGCTATTGAAAAGTCATTTTTTGTACGTATGATTATCAGTAAGGATCATATCGCAGTGACTCCAAAATCCGTGTTGTAATATTGAACTGGAAATTAGTCTAACATGTGGTCTCACACGTCAAACAGGTAGCACAGCGAGGCAGCATACTGGCAGAAGGCAGTTAAGGAATCCTTGTGACAATAGATCCCACTTCTGCAGCAAGGCAATTTTTAGCTCCGGATGATTCTTGGAGGGAGGTGGCAAAATTCAATTGTTCTCCCAAGAGTGATCCAGACATTCTCTATAGCAGGGATATTCATCCTTATAAATCTTGGGGAACTCTTTGAGCTTACCATTTTCTTGATGGAGCTTCTTGATAAAAGAGAAGAAAAAATAGGATACCAAAGCTTTATCCTGCTCAAATTTACAAAATTATTATTGCATTTCTATTTTATCACAATAGGAACTTCTTGATAAGATAATGAATGGTAAGGTAGCTATATTGTTTTTTTTTTTTTTTTTGTGGTTTTCTAAAATGTATTCTATGAATAATAAGCAAATGCAACAATATTTTAAATCATAACAAATTAATAAAATAATTTTTTAATGACTTGGTTGCGATTGTTTTTTATTGCAAAGTATTTTTACGTCCGAGATAATTGTTGAAATCTGCAATCAAATTCATTTTCAGCATCTAGTCTGTTTTCTGTGTTTTATTTGTCGAAGCTTACAAAGATAATTATTTTTCGTACACATAGGTTGAAACATATGACATTACATGTTTCACAACTCTTTAGGCAATTTCAGGATATTGTTTTCTTATGTCAATCCAAAAATGCATAATGTTAATGTGACTAAAATTTAGTTTCAATTGAGTGTCGGTGGATATCAATTTTTTGTTCTTCTTGTTTTTATTGGGACTTCGGAGGTGTCATAGTTTTGAAAAGGAGTTTGGATCGAAGATAATTTTTTTTTTGAATAGGGAAATATTGCATAAATGTTTTTTACAGACCTGATAAATGTTGGACCAAACTAGTTTTTACACTTTTATCGGCATTAGCGTTACCGTATTGTATATTATGCAAATTAAGAACGCATTCAATATTATCTTTCAAAATGCAATCTGCCCCAAATTTCAATTTTAAAAGGGTGGCGGAAATTTTACTTTATACCTTGAGAATATTGAAATAAATGGCCAAATAACTGGGCATAACTGGGTGATTCTTTACCTGAACCAAAGAATGAAGACTAATATGTGACCTAATGAGTCTCAATTAATGTATTTAATGCACGGGACTTTTACGAAATTTAATATTATATTTTATCTATAAAAATTTTATTTATATTTATTTTTACAAGCAAAATGTCTTTAAGAATTTTATCTTTCATAAAAATATTTGAAAATATACTAAAATTTTGGCAATTTGATTAAACATATTGTGATCTCTTGCGGAACCCCTGTCAAAGTTCCAGGGAATCTTAGAGTTCTGCGAAACTCATGTTATAGACCTTTACTCTATAGGGTTATGGTCAGGAGATGAGCAACATCAAATAACTATTTCTTGTTGGATTCAAATACTCATAAGGGTATTGACCAGAACTGTCTAGATCAGATAAGCACTCTTAATTTACCAATATCTTGGTGAGACCTCCAATTTAATGTCTATACTTACATTATATGAAGAAAGAAGACACTTTATTATGGCACATGATATTTATTTTCGACAGACATTTTCCAGCATAAATATGTACACAAATTTACAAGAACAATTAATACGTTTTTTCATCTAAAAAATACAAAACATTCTACTACTACTACTAAAATTAGATGGCAATCGAGCGCCAGCGAGATTGCCGCTTCTGCTCAGTGTATCATATGGTAAAAATTTAACAAGAACAATTAGAGATTTAAGAATTTGAATTTAACAAAATATTCATTCTCTTCCCTTGTAAGTTGCCATCTTATGATCTTAAAATCAAAATCATATGGTGTTATCGAGAAATTTTTAATTTTTTTATGCAACTTTAAATGCTTTAATAATAAAGCTTATTTATGATTGTTGCCAATATATTTTTAGCATTTCATTTTAAGTTTAAATAATTTTTAAATAATAAACATAATACATTAGATAATTTTTACAATACTACATACATTTTAATTTGGTTATCTCTCTGATAGAGTAATAATGTTCTTTATCATCATTCACTACATTTTTATAATGAATAATAGTTCTCATATGTAAGACTCATTAGGGCGTGAGTCTCTTAAATGCTGTTTATTGATATCTACTCTGCTATTTTTTATCCTGTATTCCGATAAATAATAAGCCATATGTAAACAAAGCACCAAAGAAAGATAAGATGTATCCTCTAGAAAAATTCACAATGTGGCATGCCGTTATCTCCACGTGCTTCTTTTTTAAAACAAACTTAATTACTTTTAAGGTTGCATAATCAACATGAGGGTTGCATAATGCATTTTCATAGATTTTTTCGAATTCAATTTTAATTTTTTGCATTCTAAGTGGAATTTCAGAGGCGGTGATGGGTGTAGATAAAGTTGCCAATGTGTACAGAATGCTCGTAAAAATAGTTTCTGTGTCGTAAATTACAGGTATTTTATTTTGAGGAATGAGTAAAATCCATGATAAGCTAACAAACAACTGCAGAAAGAAAATGGTAGAACAAATGAAAACAGGCACTGATGCAACATCTTTCACTTCCCTAATAGCATCGATTATTTCAGAATATGACAATAAGAAGTTCAATGAAAGAGTTTTGCTCTTTAATGAGATAAGTCTTTCTTCATACTTGGCTAATAAACAATTACATCTGTAGTACATGAAACAAAAAACAAAGTTGATGAAACAAGGAAATGTTATTAATAATAAGAAATATATGCAAATACCGAAAAATATTGTATTAAGTCTCATAAATTCACTATCTAGTTTATAATGCAACGACCACATCAGATAGTAATCATCGTGCATGCTCCAGCTCAGAAGTACTACAATCAAACTATACACAGGTATGGCTACCCAAATTAATACTGCTAGTAAGTTGATTGTATTTGATTTTTGAAGTAATACGGAGAAAAGTTTTAGACTCACCAAGTTTAATTTATTCAGGGAATTCCGCAAGGATTTCTTTCTCTTACATATACAAATCCATAGAAATACAGATAAAATATTTGCTATCGCAGCGCACATGTATGGTTTTAGAAATGTAGGTGCATTATTCATAAAGCTATCTAATACTAAAAAATTATAAATGGGACAAAGGACTATTAGAGTTACACAAAAATATGAAACATATCTTTGAATTATACCTTTTCTTTTGAATTTTTTTTCTCGTCCACTTAAAGAAATAGTTTCAAGAATTGTCAAAATAATTCCATAATTTTCAAAGTTAATTAAGTTTTTGAAAGTTGGAGTAGTAGTTTTTTTCATTATTTTTACGAAAATTCCAGTTTTCCTCCTAGAAAATAAAGAGAGAAAGCGAGAGAGAGGGAGAGAGAAAAATTAATTTGTAAAATGTCTAATTGTTCTTTGGTGGAATCATTTTCTAATTTCGCATGAAACAGAAGAAAATATTATTTTATCAACTACTTGAAAGTAATATTCAGGCCTCCCAAATTTCAATATTCATTCTAAAATCCAAAGCACATAAGACCTCTTTCGAAAATAAGATCAATTTCTGTAATAAATATTATGAGAAAAGGCAATTTTTGCACAACCTTTTACTGATCGTACTTGTCATGCCAGCTGAATAACTCTTGTAATTTGATCAAATGCACGATTGGCTTAAAATCTTTTAGGAAGTATTTCAGAAAGCCCCTTCCAAGAGAATATTGCTTTTTCATTCACGTAATGACAAAAGATATAACTGAAAAGAAGTTTTTATTCTTGTTTTAACACATCATGTTTTAAAATAATTAAAATCGATAACGATATTTCATATTCGTGAAGAAAGCAAAAAGAATATTTTTCATTCTTTTCAATGATCAATAAGGAAAAAAAAAAAAAAAAAAAAAAAAAAAAGCTATTACTCATTCATTCTAGTAGTTTTAGGTTTCATGGAAATAATTTAGAAAATGCAGCTTTTATAGATTTTTAAAAGCAAATCGAAATTAATAATGTTATGCGTCTGTCGTTAGCAAAGAACTTTTTCATTAAATTATTAATCACAATCCTTTTTCTTTGATAAAAGAAATTGATTGATTTATTAATATCATCAATGAATTTTAATACCACAATATGATTATGAAATATTGTTATTATTAATATGTCATAATAAATAGGGCCTTCATGTAAAGAAGGCATAAGAGTATTATTTTTCACGATATATTAAATAAACATAATTCCCTTAAGTTTCAAAGGATTCATGTTACTTCCATATAATGTAATAAAATTGTAAGATTTAAATAACAATGAGATGAAAACTTAAAAAGAGTAATAAATTCTTAATAATTTTTATCTTGAGAGTTATATTATTATAACATCGTATTGACATTACAAAGTCCACATTTAGGTTACAGTTCCATAAAATCTATTATATATTGCGAACAGTATTTATACATTCTTTCAAGTAGAATGTTTAATGCTTCAAAAGGCCATTAGAAGTATTCATGGTCCTACATCAACTCCGGAATCTTATGATACAGTATGATTTATAACTACATTAAAAAATTAAATATTGTAAGGATCCAAGTTGGATCACGTAACAATATTTTGATTTACAAAATGCTCACTCAATATAGAAATGTCATGTTATATTGTAATGTTTTAATACTTGTATAATAATATTAGCTATACTTTATTATCTTCACTTAAATATTTTATATATATATATATATATATATTATATGTTGGATTTTTCAGCTAATTATCAAAGTATTAATAGTATTTTCAAATGTACTGTGAACCAGTTCCTCAGTACTCGATAGATGAAATCACGATTCAGCATCATGTCAAAGCTCGTGCAGCGTTCCCTATTCCTGAACAAAACTGAGTGACATTTTGTTCTCGCTTTCTTTCCCCCTCCTTCCGCTTCTCTTCTCCTTCGCATTACTTGCGTTGAAGGTGAACTCCGAGCGCCAGATCGCGTTCCGACTCCCATCGCCGATATGGGATAAATGAGGCCTCTATCTATCTTTCTCCGATAAACTGGTCAATTTGTATGTATTTTCCCTTCATCTCTTCTTCTAATAAACGAATTAAAACAACTTCAAGTCTCATCATTGAAAGAGTACTTAAATCATTATAGAATCCGGTAATGGAATTACTCCCTTTGACAAACCAGCCCTTTGCAAACCAGTGTAGATTCGGGATGTACAATCATCACTACTATTCTATAAAATTTATGGGAGTTCGGCCCGGGATACGTACAGAATTTATGAGCGTTCGACTCGACATGCCTAAAAAATTAATGGGAGATGATTGCAAGAAGAAAAGAAAATTAGTTTGCTCTCCTTGATATGAACTAAATTCCCAGATGCTAATGCCGACGTATGCCTCTACAGCAAGAATAGCCAATTTCTAGTGACGACAGACCCACTACAGAGAAAATGTGTGCCTCATCGGCAATTACTACAACAGTTTTTCTGCGACGACGAAATCATCAATTGCTTCTTTGTGTTTGTGATCATCATGTGTTTATCCTGTCAACTGTTCCAAGTGCACTAACAGTGTGCTTCTTCGTGTCATCTAAATTGTGTTTACTTTGTGCTCTTAAACAGGATGTCGACCCCTGAAAGAGCGTTAAGTGAAAAAATTAGCAGACATTAGCAGTCGCTAAGTTTCCAGAACCAACGACGGTAAAGAAAGTGCAAAGTTTTCTTAGATTAATAGGATATTTTCGAAAATACATAAAAGATTACTCGAAAATTACGAAACCGTTAAGCGACCTCACAAGGAAAGAATGGAATTAATTAAATTAGCCCACGAAAATAGTCATTTTTCAGTAGCAAAAACAGAAGAGATCATCAAGCAAGAATTTTGTATTTCGAATTTGATGAAGTTAGTAAAGAATGTAATAATAAATTGAGTAGCATGTATTTTAGCTATAATAGAAAGAGTAGGAAAAAAAGAATGTTTTTTAAATCCTATTCCAAAAGAAGACAGTCCTTATAAGCACATACCAAATTGATTTCATAGGACCACTACCATCAACAAATAAAAATTATCAACACATTTTCACAGTTATAGATGCTTTTACGAAATTCACTTGGTTGTACCCTGGAAAAACAGTGTCAGCTGAAAAAGCTTTAGAGAAATTAAGATTACAACAAAAAATCTTTAGAAACCCCGTAAGAATCATATCAGATAGAGGATTAGCATTTACTTCAAAAGTGTTTAGTGATTATTGTACAGAAGAAGGTATTCATCATTTACAAATAGCCACGGGTGTACCACGAGGAAATGGACAAGTTGAAAGAATCCACCGTACACTTATCCCACTTTTAACCAAACTAACTTTACATACTCTACAAAATGGTACAAGTATATTGATCGACTTCAGAGAATCCTTAACAGCACAACCTGTCAAAGCACAAAATGGTCACCATTCGAACTTTTGATTGGTACTAGGATGAGAAACAAAGAAGATGTCAGAATTAAAGACTTGCTCCTCGAAGAATTGTTCGAAGAACTTCACGAACAACTAGAATTCCTAAGAAAAGACGCTAAAAGAATATAGAAAAATACAATATGAAAATCGGAGAACTTACAACAAGAAAAGAAAAAAGCTCCGGAATACAAAAAAGGTGATCTGGTAGCCATCCAAAGAACTCAATTTGGAATTGGACTAAAACTAAGACCGAAATTCTTAGGACCCTATAAACTCACCAAAATTAACCCCATGATAGAATGATAGATATATAGTAGAAAAAGTAGGTCATCACGAAGGACCGAACTCTACAATCATCTCAACCGATATGATAAAACATTTTTCTATCAACACCATTTAAATATGAAAGGTAGATAGATATTATTTGGTGAAGGTCGTTTGTTTTAATTTTATGTTATGTTATTTTCCTTCATGTACTCGATATTATCTTGTGTTATTTACATTTTCTATATATGCTTATTTACATTTTATGTTGTTTTATATCAGTATTTTTAACATTTATATATGATAAAGTTTTTCTAAAATTGATTACATATTTTGCTCCATGTAGAATATTGAAAAGTTTTGAAATTCATTTTTTCCTAATTTTTGGGTTGTTAGTTATTTTGAAAAGTATAAAATATAATTAGTGAAGTCTGGAAAATTTCAGTACAGCTGGAGACCAGTTCTATTTGGAGGGGTCGGACACTAGGATTTTCCAGCTAATTATCAAAGGATTAACTGTATTTTCAAATGTACTTTTAAAGCAGTTCCTCAGTTAATTGATAGATGGCACCCCGAATCAGCGTCATGTGATAGCTCGTGCAGCGCCCTCTATTCCTGAACAAAACTGAGCGATATTTCATTCTCGTTCTCTTTCCCCTTTTTCCGCTTCTCTTCTTCGCATTACTTGCGTGGAAGGTGAACTCCGAACGCCAGAACGCGTTCCGACGCCCTTCGCGGATATGGGTTAAATGAGGCAGCTATCTATCTTTCTCCGATGAACTGGTAAATTTGTATATATCTCATATATATTTGTATATTCAAGTCTCATCATTGAAAGAGTACGAAGTCATCATAGAATCCAGTAATGGAATTACTCCCCTAGACAAATCATCCCTTTGCTTAAGAGCAAACCAGTGTAGATTCGGGATGTACAATCATCACCATTCTACACACACACACACACACACACACACACACACAATTACAAACATATGACAAAAAGTTTTATGTAAAGGTTTTTTAAATGGGGAAATATAAAATCACTTTTTAAATAAGGTATTTATCTAAGAAATAAGCATGAAGTTCTTATAATAATAAAATTATTTGCATTCCCTGACTAAGTGACACGAATGAATGTCACAAAATTCAGTATACACTTTGTAGCAAATGACCGCAATCTAATAAATTAGCTGCATTTATTTCACTAAAGATTTTGCGTTTAATACTGACATTAGATTTAGATCCTAATGCATAAGTTTCTTGAAGAAATATTAATTTTTAATCTTCAAAATGGTTAAAGAATGGAAACTGCCATTCAGAAATGGTTGTTAAAATGGCTGAAGAAGGTAAATCCCTTAGAAAAAACTTGCAAAAATTGCTTATGTGAAGTCACGTTCTGTGTGCAGTGTTCTGATGGCCGTAAAGTGTCTGAAAACTCCGAGGAAACCCCTCGTTGCCTTTTTCATTCGATATCGACATAGAAGCCTTGCACCTGGTGTGATGCTTTGGGCCTCTACTGGGTACACGACACACACATTTCTAGTTCGGATCGACGGTAGTTTGAACGCTGATCGGTACATCTCTGACATCTTACGTCTAGTGGTTGCGCCCTATCTTCGAGGTCCGCCATCTTCTAACAAGATAATGCAAGACTACATGTTGCACGTCGTGTTCTGATCTTCCTCGATACACCGGGCAGTGGATTGTTCCTCACGATCCCCTGATCTGTCACCAAAACATCTGGTTATGAGTTGCTGAGAGACTGGACCTCTACTCCTATCTAGCAAATACAGTTGATGTATGGCATAGACTTGAAACCGCATGGATTGAATTGCCCATTACTGTCATCCAAGCCAGTTGGATTCCATGCTGAACCTGGTAAGGGTTTAGCTGCCACGGGTGGTAACTGTTTCTATTAATTTCGCACCCCTATAAACCCTCAAACTGTTTTCAAATTTAATCACTTTGTTTTCATGCAATACTGCTTATGTACATTAAATATTTTTTTTTGTATTTGCTTTCCTTCATGGTGCTGCAATTTTAATGGACAGCAGAGTACTTAAACACAACTAGCACAAATCATAACTTATAACATTCTAAATGTATCCAATACTAAATCAGTACTATTATTGGAAAAAGTACATATTTGAGGACATCGAAAAAAAAAAAAACAAATTAATATTTATGCTAATCAGATAAAAAAATTTTTAAATAATTAAACAAACAAAATTTATAACCTAAAAAAAAATCATTATTAAAGAACCAAACATTTCAAAAGAAAGCATAAAGATAGAAAAGTAAAATTTAGGATAATGGAAATAAAATTTAATTAATAAAATGTAATTATTGCTCCATCTTTTGGAATTGTATATATATATATGTATATAAATTATGTTTAAAGAGGCATAATTTTAACAAGCATAATAATCATACTTATTTTTAAAAACATAATAAAAAACCAATATTAAAAATTATTAGAACTATCAATTGTAAATATTACATAATTAATTTAAGTGATACCATTCTTATCAACATAGAAACACGACCATGACCACAAGGCTACCACGGCCATCACCACTCTTACAGTTATAAATGTTAAGAGAATGAAAGGCATTTAGTCACAGATTAAAAGCCATAACAAAGGGTTACATTGAGACCAAGATTTGAATATCAGTGATAAAAGTTATTCATTTTGTATCATATCATATCCAGTTGGAAAGAATACTCGCAGTGACGTTGTATTAGTCTTTGTTTATGCCACCACGACAAGTCTTATCGAGTTTGAAGTCAGAATCACTAAACGGGGTTATACGATTGTAGATAATTGAACTATTAATCTGAGCGTTTACAGATACTCTGATTAATTTGTTAGGGCTCTTCATAATCAAGCCATTCTGGCTCAATACAGAATTTTTTTCTGCTAAAAACCGTAAGCATATAAAATTAGCTGTTGGGTTGGACCAAATGAAGATGAGTGCTGAAGATAATTAAAGGTTAATACATTTTTGCTTAACTTTTTAAAAAGTTTTACATGAATTTTTCCACAACGTCTTTTGTAGAAATTATGCACCCATATACAAGTTTTGGGTGTGAATAGAATATTTAATAATAAAGGATTATGATTGATGATAAATGATGAATATAAGTAACATTGATAATGATTAATAAGAAATAAAATAATTATGACTTCTAAAAAATTCTGGGCCCAACATGTTTTTATTTCATATTTATTATCCAGGAATCGTTACAATTTTAAGACCTCTTTTTAATCCTCCTACTTCAGAACTTTTCATTGTAAAGATTAAAACAACGAATTTTGCTATTTACTTATAAAAGCTTTTCAAATCTGAAGTCGATAAGAGAAATTGTAAATATTAAAGGGAGTTAATATTTTTTCAAGGCAGTATATAATGATTTTTCTCTCTCAATAAACCATTTCTACTATTTTCAATAGTTTATAATATTTTTTTTAAATCTCAAGCTTCAAGAGACATAATTTTATTTAATCCATAAAGGACATTAATTGAAGATCATGCCGATTATTTTTATTTACAAACAAGGACTGTTTTAACTATTTAGGTCATTATTGCATATTATTATTATTACCCTAAAGAATATAGGAAATATAATTATTCTAGTAGCCAGATCAACATCATTTTCGAGATGATGAACAAAATTCTAAAAAACGCAAACATAATGATTGATTGAAAGTAGCCATCAAATCATGCATCTTTTACAAAAATATTAAGTTCCATAACTTGTTTCTGCATATGTTATAATTTTTAAAGCTTTTCAAAACTAAAGATTGCTCCCTTTTTAACTGACTTTGGACCTTTCAGGCCTTGGCTTACAATAGGTTGGTCAGATGAACATAAATTACTCATACTACTAATCGGAAATATTCATTTATAATCTATAGTTCCTTTATCATGGTTTTGATTAGTTATGAGAAATAGATATAATATGTGTGTTTTTGAAAATTCTGTCTGACAATCGATGAATGCAATTCGCAAGATCTTTAAATCTAATAGATTCTTCTCCAATATGAAAAAGTTACTCAAATAAATAAAATGGCTCAAATCGATAAATAGACAATTGCATTTTAAAATAACATTTATCAGTACAAATTACACTTTAGTGCATGACATCATATCTAAGTACAAAGTTTTATATGACACTAAAATGTAAGAGATCATATTAGTTCTTATACATTTCATTGTATAGCATTTTCTTCACTTTCAATCATTCTTCTTTTGACGACTTCTTCATAGTGTAATACCGATGTTATTATAGTTATAAGTTAGCAGCGTATTTGAGTAATTCAGTTCAGTAACTATAATTTAAAGTATACAATTCATATAATTCGTTTAAATGGTAATATTATTATTTTGTGAAGTATCTGATCTCTTTGTTGCTGATTAAGAAGAGTACGGATTGAAAAGCATTTATTTAAGGATAATAGCCTTTGTTACTTCATATCCCTTATAAAACAATCAATCAATAAACATTTATTTATTTCCATAACACAGTTTTAAAATTTATAGGACTACTTGACTCCCTATATTAATTATAATTGCATCTTTTATCAGTGAACAAGAGAGTAAAGAAACTTTAAAAAGTACCCTATACGTTTACAATATGAAGTGATCCTAAGCAACAAGTTGCTTTTTAAATATCCGTTATTGCAAACTGCAATTGTTACACATAATAATTAAACTGTTGATACAAATAATCCATTTAACTTTACATATTTTCTAGGAATCCGAATTTAAGTATTTTTATCGTGCCTTTTAGTGTGGCTCTGTATATCCATTGGATATCATGTAAATGTAGTTGATAGACCTGGATATTACTATAAAACAACATAATTAAAAAAAAAATCATATTTTTTTCTCTATTTTAGTACTTTCTAATTTATATTATTAATAGCTAATTTTGAATCTTTTAAAATTTAATTTTAATGTTATTTAATCCTTTTAAATGGCTGAATATATATGCGAATATTAAAATAGTCAGCATGCTATTAAATCGAATCATATAAGGTGTTTACAAAAGAACATCCCAACTTTGAAGAACTATAATTACAGAACTGAAGAATTTACAAACGTTTTGAAAAAACAAATTAAAAATAAGATTTTTAAGAATATAAAATTATAAATGTTTAATGAACCATCTCCAAAAATACGAACGATAACCAGTTGTTGGATACGATGGATTGGCTTGTCATTATTAAAAGCGTGCTTATCAAATGCTCTGTGAACATTAATCAGCCCCTAATTCCCCCTTCCCCCAAAAAATGGATTTAATTATCTACGATTTTTTACTTTGAAAAACTACTTAGAAGACAAAATGTTTTTTTTTTTCTTTCTGCAGCTTCCGCTGAACATTGACGCACTGAAAACGTGAATACAACCTTTCAAACTGCAACACTGAATATGCTGAAAAATATTTGAGATGAGTCCCGTTATACACTGAATATAGTTCATTCTTCTGGTGGGGGTGTCGCATTGAATATTTATAATTTTATAAACCTTAAGGTGTTATTTTTAATTTAATTTCTCCGAAAAGATTGTAGCTTCTTTAGTTTTGTAAGGATATTCTTTAAAGTAAGGATATTCTTTTCTAAACACCCTGTATAATAAGTTTTTTAAATTAATATTCATTAGCCTTTTATATTTCATTAAATCTAGCGTATATGCTTTATTTAATCCATGGTATATTATAATTTCTTTTCACATATATATTTTCTGACAAGCAAACATCAAAATCTGAGTTGAAATAAATAAATCAAATCTGTAACTGCTTTGCTATAAATCTCGCAAAAGAATAATAAATATTTACAAATGTCCCTTTCAGCCCTTTTCAGAGACTTAAGAATATCTTGTATTACGCTTCCTATTCTAGTGTCTTACCTTTTAAGTCTAGTTCACTATTTGTCAATATGGAGTAAAATCAATCCGTATTTAAAGTTTAGTCTTGATTTTTTTTGCTCAATTGACTTCATCTAAAGACCCAATCTAGAGAAACACAAAAGACAATTAAATTGATCTCGTTTCCCATGACATTTTTAGAGTCGAAATCATAGGAGGCACATCTTCTAATTTATTGAAGAACCATGATGATACATATTAAATTACAAAACCATATATCTTTTTTTTTTTTTTATATATATATATATATCTTGAGATGCGCTGATGGCTTTTTCAAAACAAAATAATCTGAAACATAATGCAAAAAAATATTCTTAAAATAAAAAGGATTTTGCATTAAATCTGAACATATTTAGTCATGTCTCCTTTTTACTATCGCAAGGTTTCATATTTCCATTTTGTAAAATCTGGAAAATTGCCTTTTATCCATTCTTACTGCTATTAAATTCACATTGAGTGGCATCTGTTGTATTGTTGTTATTCTGCATGTTAATGAATAACAAGCCATATGTGAACAAAGCACCAAATAAAGATAAAATGTATCCTCTAGTAAAATTTATCACATTACATGCCGTCATTTCAATTATCTCTTTTCTTAAAAAAGTCTCAATAATTTTTAAGGTATCATCATCAACTGAGGAACTAGATAATGCATTTTCAAACAATCTTTCGAATCTAATTTTAATTTTTTGCATTCTAAGGGGAATTTTTGAAGCAATTAACGGTGTACATAAAGTTGCTGATGTACACATAATACTAGTAAATACGACTTCGGAATAGTAAAATGCTGGTACCTCATTTTCAGGAACGAGCAAAATAAATGATAAATTAACCAATAATTGTAAAAAGAAAATGGTAGAACAAATTGAAACTGGAACTGAAGCAACGTCATTCACTTCTCTAATAACTTTGATTAATGGAGAATACGATAATATAAAATTTGACGAAACTACATTTTTTGTTAATGAGGCAAGCTTTTTTTCATATTTGTCCAATAAACAACTACATCTGTAATACATGACACAAAATACGAAGTTGATGAAGCAAGGAAATATTATAATTGGCAAGAAGTACATACAAATACCGAAGAATATTGTATTCATTTGCAAAAATTCTGAATTAAGTGTGAAATATAAAGACCACATCATGTAATATTCAGTGTTAATGCTTCTATTCAAGAATACCATAATCAAGCCAAAGATAGGTAAAGATATCCAAATTAAACCTATAAACAAGTTGATTATATTTGGATTCTGAAATACTTGAGTAAAAAGCTTCAAATCTATCCAGTTTAGTTTATTCAGAGAATTACGCAACAGTTTCTTTCGTTTATACATAACAATCCACAGAAATATTGATAGGGTGTTTTCCATCACTGCGCAAATATATGTCTTTAGAAATGTTGGCGTATTACCAAAAAAACTCTCCAATACTAGGAAAGTATAAACTGAGCAAATAATACCTAAAAAAACACAAAAATATGAAACATATTTTTGAATCTTATTTTTGTTTGCGTTTTTCAATCTTTTATTTTGTACATTAATAGCAAAAGCTCCCAGTACTGCAAAAAGATTACCATAATTTTGTAAATGAACTAAAATTCTCGAATTTGATGAATAGGATTTGCTCATCTTATAAGTTAAAATTTCTGATTTTTTGAAAGAAACATAACATACTTAGTTGTTCTTCATCCGGAAACTATGCTAGTTTTTACATTACATTTTACAGAGAGGTAGTTACAACTCCAATATATGCCTTGTTTAATATTATAACAACGTTCATGTAATAAATAAAATTGCAGCATTCCACTTTGATGGTAGTATCAGTCAAATAAATATAATATTAACCATTTGAAGACAATACTTAGGTTTTAAAAATTGTTATTATCTTCTTGTATAGCTAAATTCATACAAAGTTTTATCCAAAGATATAAAAAATTAGGTAACTGATAAGATTTGAATGTAACATACCATTATTTGACCGAAATAATAATACATTTTGTAGTTTAACCAGATATATAAGAAGCCTGCTCGATTTTAAACGTAGCTGCCGTTCTTCGAACACTTAGGAAAACATTTAACTTACCAATTTTCAAAAAACAACCACAACCACTTTATTTTCTTTTGGTGTATAAAAAGGCATAATTGAAAGTTAAATACCTATATCACGCGATGTTTTTAAAAATAATTGGAATACATGTGTACAACTGAATATAATTTATTTCATAAATGCCCTTTTTATTGATCCTTCAGGGGGAAAAAATATTATTTGACAGTCGTTCTATTGATTCTAATGTTTCTACTACTCTTTAAGAAAGTGATATTTTGATGCAGGTTAATGGATTCTTACTTTGAAAATAAAAATTAGAAAATTGAGCTTTTGTTGTGAACATAAGCCTCACGCAAATACATTAATCTTAATGTTTCCAAAAGTAAGGGAAAATCATATCGATTTATTATTTTATTATTTTTTTAAAAAAATGAGGACCAATGAAGAATTTTGATTATATCTAACAATTTTGATTGTATCTAACTCTCAGAGATTTGATATTTTCCCGTATCTTTATTACGCCTCAAAATATAATATATTTCTAATAACATAATTATATAAAATCTTACATGTTAAAAGCAACTTTTAATACGAGCTATTTAACAGGAAAATATCCACATTTAATTTACAGCATGCGAGGAAAATGTTCGGTTAAATTTTAAAGGATAATAGATAAGAAATCAAAATGAATATTTTGGAAATAAAATAAGTGTCAGGAAATGTCTATTCTAAATGCTGGTGGCTAAGAAAGATTTGAAAGATGGCATAAAGGATTAACCAAATGTAACAAAACACACAACTTTTGTTTAGTTCATTTCTTATATACGATTTTTAAAAGACATTCCTCCAATAAGATTATTGATTATGCATCTTCAGTACACACACACACACACACACACACTTCCATTAATCAATTATTACTGAGCAATTACTGATGCGAAAAAATAACATTCTTCTAGAACTTGCTAGCCGTCCTTTCCCTCATAATACCTTACATAAGATGGACACTTGAAAGTTTCGAATACGTTCAATGATAGCATTGTTGTGCAATAAGCGCTTTTTAATCCAACATTTGATGGTTCGTAACATTTTATAATCCGTAACCGATCAAATTATTTGGATACAGTTTTTTACGTGAGGATTCAGGTTGAGTTCTTGTGGGTTTACAAGCAAAACTTTGTGAACCCACATGAAGGCTTGGTTCAGTAAGTAGAATTGGGTGAAAAGGAAGAAGCTATGAGGAATAAAGCTGAAGTCTGATGAGAATCGGCTTCTGATGCATTTATAAAATTTGTCGAATGTAACAAAAAAATTAACTCTGTCAAACTCATAATTTTTTGTATAATTCGTACGACTTTTTGAAAATTATTGCGAAGATCTTCAGATCGAAGGGACTCGAATCACTGAAGTAACGTGTTATCAAATAATTTTATAAAGTTCTATGTTAGACAGATCTATTTTAAATTGTAACATAGGTTGCCTAATATATCCAGAGATAAATCTTGAGAAAATATTGCTAATAACTGGAAGGAATTCAGTCATAGACTACGTAAGGAGACGGATGCAAATTTTAGATTAAAAACTAGACATGACTGCCTGGCAGAACATTTAAAGAGAATAGGCATATTGACCAATAGTTTATGTCCTATCTGCAAAACAGATACTATGAATAGAGAACACTTACTCATTTGCCCGGGGCTTGACCCCATATTACATCTTAGAGGTGATGTTTTCCTACTTTACAGGGGCGCCAGGGATCGCATTCCCTGAAGACTTGAATGCTTCCCCTCTAGGACTTTTTGAGTTTTTATAGATGCTTTAATTCTTGAATTTATTCTTTTTAATAATGATTTTGTAGGTGTTTTGATCTTCGAATTTTGTCTTTTCAATGATGATTTTTTTTAGTCTGTACTTTAAGTGTATTTGTAATTCCTTTTTGATAGTTTGTGCGAGTGGCTAGCTGTTTATGGATTAAGTTCCTTTTCAATTATATGTAACAACAACAACAACTCTTATAAATTGTAACGTTCATTCTTGGCATACAGTAGCTTGTCATCACAACTTATTTTGATTATTACCGCATTATATTAACGTTTTGTGTGCCACAGTTTTCATTAAAACAAGAATATTAAAATAAATTATTGTTCAAAGTTTGAATTTAATTTCGTAGTTGCTAGAAAGGGACGGGACACTTTGTTGAGTACTTAAATTGCTTACACAAATTCAGAAAGGGCGTAAACTCATTTTTTTACTGAACAACAAACAACGTCCCTGTGTACCACTAAGTATCCCACAGGGCTTACAGAAGTAAGTATAAAACAGTACATTACAGTAAACAAAAACAACAAAAAAACATGACTAAACAATGCACAAACAAAAATTAAGAAGGATGATAAATATCTTCAATATATTAGATAAAAAGAACAAAAGAATTTTTACTGGAAATTAAATTACTAAGATTTGGAGGTCAGTTAATGTTTAATTTTTTCAAAGCTAATTTAAGAATATTTCTCTGTGAGACAAATTTTGAACATAGAAATAGAATGTGCTCAATGTCCTCATAACCTCCGGCACTGCAGCTGCAAATTGTATTCGAACTTAAATTGAATCATTCAGATATTTTTTAAAGTTACCGTGACCTGTAAGAAATTGCATAATTTAAAGTTAGTGAAGAAGTGACGGCAAGACGTTCTTATATTGACGTCTGGAAAAAATCTTTTCTTGATGCTTGCTGTATTTGATTTAATATATATTTCGTTCCATGATATGATTTCAGGACACTTCCCATCATAATCTTTTTAAAGTACGATTGAGGAATATTAACTTTAAGATCAATTTCCCGCTTCGTGGCAGTCTTTGCAGAAAGTCAGCCCTCTCGATGTCATAAATACCAAAATGTCCACGTACAAAAGAAAAACAAACAGTAATATTCTGATCTTTGAGATGTTTGAGATGCTTTTGAATTTTAAAAACAATATCATTCGAGGAAGAAATGTTTTTTAATGTTTCCAAAGATGAAAAGAATCAGAACAAATCAGATAGTTCGAGACAACACAATTTTTTTGAACAATTTACTTGATTGTGAAATTTAAGCTCAAAAGTTGAGCTACAAAATCAGTGAACTCGTCTCTGATTCTGTATTGTAAGTACTGAACTTCAATACCTTTCCGAAAGACAACGAAACCAAAACCCACCCTGCCATCAATTTTACTGCCATCAGCAAAAACCGTGATAGAGAATTCTTCCTCAGAGTTTGAACTAAATTAAATCAATTGTATGACATTTATCTCTGAAGGGTGGGGTAGATCAGAGGGAAGTAAAACGCAATCCTAACCTGAAGAGGAAGAGTCTGCGAACTCTTTTCTGAGAGCAATGTTATTTTAAACAACAATGTCAATTAGCGGAAAACCAGAAATTATAACCACAGCTTCATAACTTAAAGCTCGATATCCAGAAATATCTCGCAGGAGTATTCGTCTTTGGATCTGTCTCAAAAGTTTAGAATTAATTTTCTTCTTTAACGAAACACCCTTAGCCCTTGAGCCGTACATAATGAACGGTTGAATCCCTTGTTTATAGATAAGTGAATGCACGTTAAAATTGATGCCATGAGTGTTTCGTGCAATTCTGCCCAATCCATGTTGCAGCTTTTCACACTTCTCTGATATGTAGGTTAAATGGGGCTTCCATGAAAATTTACAGTCACTAATAACATCAAGATATTTCTTCTTTTCCATATTTATTATTATTACATTTATATCTCTCTCTGAGGATTGGATTTCTAGACCTCTGAAATCTACGCCAGGAAACATTAAGTCTTTTTCTCATACATCCAATTTCAATAGACTACCAAGGAACCCTATGCATACCAAGGTGTTTAATAGGCATAGAGGAAGAAGATGCGTTGAACAGAATCGAACAAAGTTCTTCAACAATAGAATTAAGGCAAGGACCATCGGTACAAACTTCAAGGGCATTAAGAATATTAGCAATGGAAAGGAACGCAAAACTCTCGAAAACGACACCAGTTTGCCTTCTTAGTGTTGTAAATTTTAAAAGGAGCAATTGATAGGTCACTCCAAGCGACAGAGACGCATAAATCAAATTCTATCATCATATGATCAGAAAGGGATTCGTTATCAGAAAGATCCCAACATGATATATAATGGAGAATATCTGCACCCAAAAATGTGACATCAATGTAATCCACAAAAAGTAGGACAGCAATCCTCATTAACAACAAATAAATTGTTTGAAGAATTAAAGTCACTCAGTTTGTTTCCACGACTGTTTGAATAAGGACTAAATCATAATTTTTAGCATTTGAATCCATGCACCAGACAAGAAGATTAATATTCTTACGCATGAAGACTTGATTAATTTTATGAAGATCTAAATCAATATTCGTTGAAGGCTCAAAATAATATGACAAAAAAGTGAACATAGTCGTTTCAATAGTGACAACCAATGTAACCATATTATAATCAATATTTCTATAGTCTAAAAAAGCGAAAAGTCACGTGATCGTTCTATAATGACTGCTTTAACTCAATCAGAATCAGGAACATGATAGAGCCTATAGCTGCTTGGAAAACCTGGGAGAGATCCTTTGTAGCAGTGTGGTTCCTGAACCAGATCACAGTCAATATTTTCCTTCTCCATGTTCAAGATTAACTGTTGCGTCGCAGATTTTGATTTGCAGAGATTTAATTGAACCCATTTCAGATCTTGTTTAGATGACTTAGCCATAATTAATTCGTGATTGAGTGTTCATTTTCATAAAAGTAGGACTAGGACGGCTCTGTGAGAAGAGTTTGTGGTCAACCTTCACTTTTTTACGTATATTATTCGTCTTGCGATTGAAACGGATACAATTTACGCAAACTCAACATTTACCTTCGAACAATCCTTTACTTTATGTTCTTCGGAACAGTTAAAACAGGCCATGGGCTTAACGCATTCAGAAGCACAGTGATTGTACCCCAAACAGTTAAAACTTTTATTAATAATCAGAAAATCATTCACTTCACCTTCACTCCAGTTGATTTTCAACTTTTGTAGGTGAAGAATACATTTGCGAACCAGGGGATGTATTTCTATTACGACATGTCTCGTAAATTGAAAGTTCTTGTGAGTGAAACAAACTCTACACATACTCATGTTCTTATCAGATTCCGTGATTTCGGGATTTTGATTAAAGATCACTTTTAAAAGTTCCTCATTAGTGATTTCATTTGGAACATGTTTCACTAGAGTTGTTGGATTTCTTCTTTTCGGCAGAGAAGTATTCAATTTCTGCGATTTTGACTTTAATTCTGTTTGAAGTCGATTTAGGTCATTTTCAGATAAACATTTTATTAATATTTTGTTTTCTCCTATATTTTAAAAATTACTAATACCCAATTGAGCTTCTGTAGGATTAATTGTAACTTTAATCATCTTCCTAACGTCATCAGACGAACACTTATCAGAGTCCACAACCAGACAAAAATCAGAAGGAATAGGGTTCTTCTTAATAACACTAGATGGCGCCACAATCTCATCATAGCTTGGCTTACTTATGGCTTCCTTGAGACTTTGTTTACAGCATTTCAAAAAATTAGCACCTTTAATTCATTCAAAATTCTTGTAAATGGAAGATTTCAACTCATCAGCAGAGCTTGCCTGGCCTCCTCCCGAATCTGTTGATTCATATTACATTTAGATTGAAGCGCGGATTCAATAATCCTGCATTGTTTTTCAAGAGCATCGTAAAATGCGTCATCATCTCTTTCCGCCATGTTGGCTTCCTCCACTTTAACTAATTGAATACATGTTTTAATCACTTACAATTTTATCTAGAGGGAATTATCTCTGGTACCCTACGTTCCCCCTAGTCTCTGCTCGATGACTAGGCAAAATCGATAATCCATTACAGCCTTGGTCCCAAACATTCCGGATTAAAGAGTTCTTACTGTATAAGCGAAATGTTATTTCAATAACGACAATAGTAAGAAAGTCAAACAAAATCAAAACTATCCTATCCTTATTGATCTTCTTACCACAAAATTTAACGTTTTGATGAATCAGTTTTTTTTTTTTTCAGAAATGTATGTTCAAGAAAAAAATTATGACATAAATCACACGAGAGCAGTGGTGAATCCAAGGGAGAGAGAGTACTAAGGGGTTGCAGCCTCCTCTAGAACTACGCCAGAATTCTAGATTTTTTTTAAAAATCACTACAAATGTGTGTTCTTAATCACTTTAAAAAAAGTAGCAAACTTGCTGTTTGGTTTTTCTAATAATTCCGTTCGTGTACGTGCAACGTTGACAAGTCGAAAGCATTTTTTGGCTAGATATTCGAATGTGTTTTGGATTCAATTATCGAAGTATTGTAGTATCCTTTGTGGTTCTTATTAATAGGTGTGTAATGTCAATAAAGTAAAAATGTTTTTTAATTTACTTAAGCTATGAGGTTTGATACTGGATAAATTTGGCATTAGTGATTATTTATTGCAAAATTACTTAACTTCCATTACCGAATATTACTGAAAATAACATTTACTATAATAGAGAATGATTTCAGGAGAATTTCAATACATTATAATTATGAAACTTTTATGGTTACTTGGTGCCCTAAATTATCAAATTTTTCATTTTGTGAGAATATAATTTTCCTACATGAGTAATTATATTAGCATATTAATATCATTTCGGATTCAGAAGAAAAAAGAGACAGTAAAACGAGCTTTTCTGTTGGAATTGTTTCAAGCCAAAAAATAAAAATAAAGTGAAGGTTGAAGTAATCGAGGATAGTGGTAGCGGTGATCAAAGTTCCTTGTTAGTTGCAGATAGATGTGTTTTAGTGATTGGTTATGGCACACTTAGGTCCATTTCCTACTTAGTCGTATTATTGATACTAATGCGAATGATGGGGAAAGTTCGTTGTGTCCTCAAAATTTGAGTATTGAAGACAGCGACATCGTGCCACTGAAAAAAAAGAAATCTTGCAAATAGCTCAAATTATCTGAAGTTGTTGAAACTTACATGGAAGCCTTTATTTGGAAATTACGAATTTCTGCAAGTAACGTTTCAAGCGAAAAGTTCTCCAGAAAATTACTGTATGCATGTTTGGAAAGTATCCCTGGCTGGCGTACTATAAAGCAGAAGATGCAGCACAGTACAAATACTGTGTATTTTTTGTTATGAATTTTTTTCCCACAGCCTATGGATACATGGTGCAAAATGATTTCAGGAATGGAATGCTTACAATGCTTCAATAATCACAATGCTCGGAGAATGGCGAAAATTCATTTTTGCATTACTCCAAATTATGGAAAATACACAAGAACAAACAAAAATCGAAGGAAGTTTTAATGGACCAAAATAAAATCAACGAGGCTAAAAAGATTCGAAAGCTACTAAGGCCTAAAATAAAAACCATAATATTGAATGGAAAACAAGTTTGGATTATGTAAGTATTAGGATCATAGGTCAATTGTTTTAGATAATTTAACTTCTAAAATGAGAGAAATTTCAAGATGTGCAAGAGATTCCTTAAAACAAATATCTAGAAATTTCAAGATGTGCCTAATCCCAATTCAACGTGCAAGAAATCCCTGTAAGATGATTATGAACAGTAGAAAAAATGCACTATATACACATTTCATGATACAAAATGAAATACTTGAAACCCACGGCTCCCTGTTGCAAGCAAAAATCATAGAACAAGTAAGAAAATGGAAATATATCTCAGTCATAATTAATGAAACAACTATTGTTGTATCTGTTGAGCAGAAATGTCTTTTAGTCTTAAGTATTTCAACCAGGAGCATAGGAAGACTCATGAATATTTTTTGTGTGTGTTTCGTTTCTCTTATTTTTTCAAATGCGCACACACAATAAAAAAACCCCGCACCAAGACGGAGTTGTCCGATTGTAATGAAATTTCGTATGCAAAGACATTTAAATCGAACATACAAATGTTTAAAATTTGGTGTCCAATGAATGAATAGAGGAAGTTACAGCACACCGGAACTGCGCATTCAGCAGGTGTATATAAGAAGCTATTGTCAATCTGGTGGTCAATTTTTCTGTTGCATTACGATTTAGGATACCTTTCAGCGACTGAAAAATTCCTCGCCGCAGGATTCGAGCTCATTATGAGCAACTGTCAGAGTTTGTAAGAGGTCGTATCATTCGATCGAGAGAGGCAGGTTGGACAAATCGGAGAATCGCTCGTTCTGTGGGTCGAAGCAATTAGAAGATGCTGGCAAGCATGGGTGGACAATGGCAGATTTTTGCATTCTAATGGTAACGGTCGACCAAGGGCCACAGCAGATCGGATGGACAGAGTGATTGTCAGATCAGCTGTCACAGCGCCAGATTCATCGTTATCAAAAAACAGACGTGTGACCCACCCACGAGTGTCCAGCATGATCATTCATGGACGGCTGATAGAGAGAAATCTAGGCTCGTACCGACCGCTACGCCCCCTGCCATTTACGCCTGTCCACTATCGTGCTATAATACAGTTGTGCTTAGCTTGATCAGGTTGGAATGATGCTGAATGAGAACGTATAGTGTTTAGTGACGAACCCAGAATCCAACTGATAATCGAAGACGTGTCTGGAGACGCCCAAGGCAGCGTACTGATCCTGCTTTCACTATTGCACGCCACACAGGCCCTCAAGCAGGAGTTATGATCTGGGGTGCCATTTCTCTTGATAGCCGGACTCCTTTGGTCGTCATTAGAGGAATACTTACAGCACAGTGGTACGTCGACGACATTCTGAAACCCTGTTTTGTTGCCGTTCCTTTTGCAGTACCCTGGCCTTATTTTTCAGCAAGATAATGACAGACTGTATTCGGTATATGTTGCTATGACCTGTCTTAAAGCTCGTTAAACACTTCCTTGGCCAGCCAGATCTCTCTCCAATCGAGCATGTCTGGGATATGATCGGAAGGTGACTGAATCTACCAGTAAATGTTGATGACCTAGACGGACAATTGGAGCAAATTTGGCAAGAAATACCACAGGAGCCCATCACAAAGCCATATCACTCTTATCCACATCGTTTGGCATCTTACATCTAGGATAGCCGGATAGGTCAACACGTTATTTAGTTTTGTAACAATGTAACTCTGAATTAAATCATTCAAATTTTCTGAAATTTTAATCATTTTCTATTCTGTACATAATTGTTCCATCTGTCAATTTTTGTCTCCATCGGACGACTCCTTCTTGGTACGTCATTTTTTTTTTGTTATAGAGTGTATTTAACAGGCAATTTGAAAGACATCGGTCCGGACGTCAAATATCTTAGAGGACAAGGTTAGATATGATGGCGCTCGTGTTATGGCCAAAGAGTATAAAGAAGAAGCCTGCCCATTTTGTTTAACATCTACCAAAAGTCATTTATGTACGTTGCATGTCACACAACTGAAATAATTTATTATTGGTTTCTAGCGGAATTCAAGATATCAGAAATTGTTTTGCTGTAATTGAAAAGGCATACTCATTCCTTCACACAGCAAAGAAACGAGGAGTTTTATCAAAAAAAAAAAAAAAAAAAAAAAGCGATAGCGTGTAGATTATCATTTTGCACCTAGTAAAAAAATGCATTTAACAAAAACTCTGCCCTACGAGATGAGTGGAGAGGCATGACTATAATGATTTTTGTTAAAATTTAGGATGCTGTATACTAATCTTTAAAAGAAATTAGTCACTGAAATGACCACGACGCGTAGACTGGAGCCACTGGATTAATCAACTCCACTCGCACTGTGAAATTTATGGTTTCTCTTTTTATAAGCGAATTCGTACTTATCAGCCACATTTTATTAAGTATATGCCTACAAAAAGATTTGGATTTCGCTGTTGCGGTAAAACATGTCGAGATGCTTCAAGATCCAGTTTTTCTCATCAGAAAAATGCAGATAATCATTTCTAGATACCTTTTTTTGAAGCTAAAGCAATGTGTGAGAGCATGACATACTAATTATTATTCCGACGACAAATAAACGGCAAGTTGGTTGATCAGTCCAACGCGGACCTAATCGTTTTACTATCTTTCGCCTATTTTTGGATGCTATGTTTACAGAAATTCAGAATTCCGTTTTAGTTTATAAAGGTATTATATTTTCCTCTACTCATGGTTGGTAACCATTGTTTGGACTTAATGAACAGTGGCATTTTTCGGCATTGACAGCAACGAAAACATTTTGTAGCTGTAAAATGAAGAGAGAACACTTTGCATACTTCCACAGATTTTATTCTTGTGGCGACATGTTCCGCTAGCGATCTAGCATCATTTGGAACATTGTTGCAAAGGGATTACATCTTATACAAAAATTGGAAACGGAGGGGAATTTTAGAGAGGAGAAGGGTCAGGGTGTAAGGAGTTTGTTGGTCGTCCGCGAAGTAATGCCTTTGCATATTGAATTTTGTAACTGTCTCTCATACGATACACATCGTACTGCGTGCTAGTGCCAGTAAAACAATTGATGTCAAAAAATATACTATTCAGATGATTTAGGTAAATAATTTATTTAGGTACCAAAGGTAGGTATTTTTTAGGTACTAAATTTTTAATCAAGACCCCGCCCCTGTCAATGGTGTCCCGCTTTTCGAATGTTAAAATCTGGTCACCTTACTCATAGATCTATTCTCTGAGAATTCAGTTCTATGAATGGAATTTAAAAATATACTGTTATTTCTGTCTCCTTTTATTTTATGATTTTTTTTTTTTTGATAAATTGTACTTCCATTTAAGCTGGTTGTTTTAAAGTTATCCATAATATCTCTTGAATTTTTCTTTCACAATAAAATAAATTTTTTACCAATAATTTTATTTATTTGATGTTTTTTTTCTTTTCATTTTGGTTTTTAATATAAGACTTTTGAAAAATGGAAACCTATAACTGCTTAATTATTTAAATGAAGAAAAGAAACTTCATAAGATGGAAGCATAATATTTAAGGGGATAACAGCCTTTGGAGCTTTGTATCCCAAATAAAATCATCAATAAATAAATGAATAATATTTTAAAATTATACTGCAGTACTACCTCCTTCCTATTTATTAAGACATAAATGAAGTCTCAGTTAGTAGTTCAACGAGTTTCCAATTGGATTTAACCGAGAATGGAAACAAAATTTTCAAAATAAGTCTATGTTTTTACGTACAGAAATTGTATCCATGTGGTTGCATTTTCTTTAATCATTAATAAGTAAGTTATTTAATTTTTCATATTTTTTTTATTTTTGATGGAATCTATATTGAGCTTCATTGTATTTTAAGAGAATGGATATGGTTTGGTCAAAAAACTTTTCAAATTCATTTCTCTTCTTACAATACAAGGGATTGATAAGTTCAATCGAGATATAATTTTTTTTTTGTTTTTGAGTCATATGAAAATAAATTACTCTCAAGGAAGGAATAGATGTACTTTATATTATAAACATACTCATTTTCCCACCAAAAATTACAGGTCGGAGAAACTTGTTTCATTTTTATCCAGTAGATGCCGCCACGATTGAGTATTGACACTAAGTGCTGTTATGATCTACTTATTGACATATTGCTTAGATACGGAAGAACCATTACTACCCACAGGTATCCGTTTTGCCTTTCAAAAACACCACGAACCTTTTTTTTTATAGAAATTTTGGAGATTCCATATGTATCTAAAAGGTGTGGTATCCATTGATACCTAGATTTCCATTTTTCGAACATGTTTTTGCAAGGGAATTTCTTTTCCCTTGGATTTTGCATCTCGGACTCCTGCCAAATTATTATTTATAACTGGATTAAAAATTCTGCTTCTCCAGTAATTAAAAACCAGTTTTCATCTTTAGATTCAAATGAAGATATTAAATTAATAAAGAATTTCATATAAACTGACGAATTAATTTAATTGATGAATGATAAATGTTTGTTTATTAGACACATAAAAAATAGATTTTCTGTCTATATTTATCCACAATTTATTATTATTTTTTTCACTACAGAGGAAAGATGTAGCTTCTATACGTTTTTCTGTATTTAATTGCTTTTGAAATGATGCTTGAAGAAAGAGGGCAGGAAAACGTGGATAATTTTTTAATTTAATCTATTACTCGTGTCTTATTTATTTCCTTATTTAAAAATTATCGTATATATATGTTGAACAATTTTTTTTTTCTTCAAATCAGTTTAATCCTATTTCATGCAGCATAAAGAAGCACTGGGGATTTCAATTGAACTTTTTTTTTTATTATCATAGTTAAACTAAATTTATTAAATTATAAAGTATTTCTCTGTTTTTCGATACGTGATTTTCTCTTTTTTCCTCTCCTTTTGCCCTATATTCAAATTTTCTAAACGTTCTTTTTGGTATTCCTTACTTCTACACACATTTTATTCTATCTTTTTTTTTTTTAAATAATTTTTTATGCAATAGATTTGAGCTGATTCTTGGTAAATTTTCATTAATTCTTCTGCTTTTGCTTTGAATTTTCTTTTGCAATTTTCACTCATCTTGCAATTATAATATATACTTCAAGAATGTCAGATCTGACTATTAATTTTTACATTTATATGAACGTGATTTTAAAACTTCTCCAAAATTACTAGGTTCGTCGCCAATAGTCCTGGTGTTGTTTCTCAAAGCGACGACCTGCTTCATAATAAACAATCGCATGTTAATCAAAACCTGCTTCGGAATAAAACTTACACAACTTTGTGTACAAAATCTATTGAATTTTTTTTTGAAAAAAAAAAAAAAAAAAAAAATCTAAAGAATTGAAATTCTTAAGACTTATACTTCTTATACACAGCCATAATTGAGGATGAACTCAGATAGTTTCTCTAAAAAATTAATTTGTGCATCATATAATTTCAGAGATGTGTACCATCTTATGCAACGTAAAACCGCACAGCTTTAGGAAAAAATCTTCACTTAATTGTTATTCAGATTTACGAAGTCCGTTGTCACTAGTTTCATTACAAGATCCTTGTACGATGTTGGTTCAAACCAACCAGTTCAAGAACAAATATTCTCCATTGAAATTTAACAGTGCCATTTTATCCGAATAATGCTTACTTCAATGCCGGATTGGTCAAATTGTATATTAATATAAATATTTGTAAGCACTACGGTAACAAGAAAATATTTGTATCCTGAATATACATATATAAGATAAAATTTCAATTAATATTTTGACCAAATAAACAGAACATTCATGATTTTTGGAACAAATGTATTTTTCAAATTCGAAGATTGGTAGAAGATCCATTCGATTCAGTAACATTAGCTAATTTAAGATAAATAAACAATTGGTTTATTATTCAAAGAATATACAAACATCGACAATTTGTTCCTTACACACTGTTCCATGAAAAATTTATAAAGAATACATGGATGGAAGTTAAGGAAAATTTAGTAACCTAAATAAACAAATTTATTGATTTATAGATATATTCTATTTACTATAAGTAGGGATTCCATTAAGATTTCGAATCCCTTAGCACAAATACGAAATGGAGGTCCCCCATTTAAAAAAAGTAAATAAATAAAAAATTCTTACGAAAAAAATATTCAAAATATAAATTTTTTCTGTCTATGAAGTAATATTAATATAAACATACAAGAACAAATATTAATGTAAATTTAGTTCTTTATATTAATGTAAATAACCTTGCTTTAATTTCAGTAAATTTGTCTATTATTTTACTTACATTTAAGCCTTCGTACAAATTATTTTCTTTAGAAAATAATATTAATGGGGGTGGTC
Source organism: Nephila pilipes (assembly GCA_019974015.1). NCBI lineage: Eukaryota > Metazoa > Arthropoda > Arachnida > Araneae > Nephilidae > Nephila > Nephila pilipes. The sequence continues at coordinate 271,115 of BMAW01070197.1, forward strand.
TTTTTTAGAATATTACAAGATTCATATATATTTTTTATTATTTTAAGAGCGGAAAATTGGCTTTCAATTCAGCATTTGTTATTAGGATTGATTGCGTGATAAAATGATTTTCAAGTTACGAATGTCAAAAGCAAAATTTATCTTTAAAATTGAATAATGCTTACCTAATGCTTTGAATAATGCTTACCTAATGCTTTGAATAATGCTTTCATGTTGTGATTGATTCTATATATGGTGGCAGGTGATTGAATTTCGCTTTGTTCCGTCTATAATTGAAAAAAGAGATCACAAATGCCGAAAGAAAAAAAAAAAGATTGCATTTTGCATTGACTAATCTAGTTTTCATAACATGTATGCACATCCTTCGTACACAGCTGTTGAAAAATCTGAATTAGGAAGCAAACTTAGCAATATCTATGTAAAGTCCTCGGGCATCCATCCAATTTTTCAGTTCTAGGGCTGTTACTGATCATAAGAATTGAATGTCATATAAAGTCATCAAAACAATATCTGCAATCTAACAGCCAGTATTAAGTTTCTTTCATCAGCCCCAATGTTGAAAGAGTATAATTTTTAGTCTGAGAAGAAAACTTGAATGTTATTTTACTCTTTTCCACTATATATATATATATATATATATATATAGTCATAAGATTTAAAATTAAGAAATTCTTCAAAATAGCCAAAATATTAAAATTGAAAAAAATTAAAAATGGCCAAAAACGATAATATAGTGTACTTTCCATTTCTTTAATAGAGACGGCACGATTGAGATTTGATTTGAGATGAGAGACAATTGTTTTATGATATATTATTTATACGTATTATACATTATAATTTAACACTGTTTTGACTAAACGATCGACAAATCACATGAAATTCTGGATTCCAGCATTAAAACTATCACAAGCAAAAAAGAAAAAACTGAACGTTTTGCTTCACGTAAGAGAAAAATAGTACAGCTGAATGCAAAATAATCTGTGAAAAAGGTAATTAATAATTAAAAAGTCTGTTCAGTCAGAAAATTTATAGCGGAAAATAAAGGAGAAAAAGGGTAATTACGATTATGTAATAAAAATAATTATATATCGAGCGAAATCAAGACAGTTTCCTGGTCATGCAATAAACGTGTTTGAAAGTGAGGTTAATTATTTTCTAACCGGTGTAAATAAATATGAATAAATCTTAATTTTGTCTTCATGCATTTGTCAAGTTTCATCCATACACAAGCTTGTAAAAATCTTTTTGGCTCAAAAATGTAGGTCAAAGTCCTATATGAAATTAGTTACGTAGGTTTTTTTTATTGTTATACATTCTTAAGCAAGCTTTTCAGCACACCGATAAATAGTACATTTGAATTCATCGCAAAGAGGATTTTTTTCAAATGTAAAATCGTCTTATTTATAATGAACGAACATAAATTTATGAATTTCAAGCTCTTATTTATTACTAGCTTACTTATTTTTTGTTTGCATATGCAAATTTCAGTTTTTGTTTTACTCAAGCACAAAAAGTGTTTTTATTAGCAAAATGCTCATGCGACTTAAATAACATATTTAGACGTCGCTTAGTTTTAGGAAAGACAAACGAATTGAATCTTAAAAAGGAATTCAATTGAAGCATTTTTCAATATTTAACTATCAATTTTTCGATTAATAACCTTTTGTAATGATCATATTATTTTATGTCCAAAATTGTCTCTATTTGCTTCTTTTGCTTTCAGATAAACTGTTTCGGTTTTATTTAGAGAAAAAGAATATATTTACAAACATTTTATTTCTGATTATATCAATATCAGAAATGAGAATTTTATGACTCGAATTATTTAATTCAATAAGGCTTGGACTATTTCTTTTGTTTTCAATTCGATTACTTTCTTCAAAGACAAAGAAAATCATTCCATCGTCAATTCTACCAATTTAAAGAAATTATCTGAGGATTTACCGTATCTATGATCGATGAAGATAATTTTTTAAGTACCACGTGACGACTATTTACTAAACGAGCTATATTTACTTGATTTCTTGCGTTTTAGAAACAAATTTCTAAATATAAAATGAAATGATTTTCCAAGCTGTTACTATGCTTATCGAAAAGTAAAAAGGATATAGTTTTAATGACTTGTTTTTTTCTTCAAAAAATGGGATTTTCAATTATTTTTGTGAAATACACATTGACTAGATGACTATATTCTTAATTATTATAAATCGATCTGTATTTATAGACGTCGCACTAAAAGCAACACGTGGGCTATTGGTGACAGACCTCGTAATTTTGAGCCTTGGTCAGGTGACGAATAAATCAATATGGATTACGATTGCTTAAAATTAAATGTATAAATATATTCCTTACTTTCTAGTAATAATACAGAAAACAACTGTGTAAAATTCAAAATTACTCTAGAATTATAAATATTTTTCTAAAAAAAATCTATTGTGTCCGATTTTTTGTGTACTGTAGTAATATTAGATTTTTTCGCAAAATTTTAAATGAATATTATTCCAACGTATGATATATGAGGTTATTGATTCTTGGCTTACAACTACTTGAATAAAATTTCAAAAATATATCCTGTTTTTTACGAGGCATTGTAAGACTTCGGTTACTATCCACTAGGTAAAACACGGCTTAAGAGATTTACACCAGTAAATTACTTTTTTTTCTTGTAAAATACTCTGCAATTAGCCTTAATTTACACAAAAAAGGAGCACGTAGAATTCTTTTGAATCACAAAACTCTGTAAAATATATTTTATTCATTGGACACGTGACATAGTTATCTTTTTCAATATACGTGACTGGCATCTTTTGTAACCCGAGATAAAAGTAAACTGTTGCGTATTATCTGACATAATTTCTTACCGAATGATTTACTTATTTTTTTGTTTTATTTTTAGTTTAACCTTAACACGAATTGGATGAAAGTAACGTGGTAAAGTTAAAATAGCTATGTTACTTGTTAAAATGCGTAGTTCTATTTTGTATAAGGCACACTATAATGTAATTAAAAATAGATAATCTCAATAATAAAAAATATATATATTGTTACTTGTTTTTCTCTGTTTTAATAAATTGTAACAGAAACATTTGTAAGATATGAAATCAAATCGAGGCTCTGTCCAGTGCATGCAATTTTGAAAAGAGAAATGCTCAAAAATTGCTAAATGCCCTACTAATTAGATGTATTCTTTGTATTTTATATTTTATTTTTTTTAATTATAACCTCGGCTTTGGAGCACTCTGCTGTGCATCTCGTTAAAAATTTAGTATTGCCAAGAGTACAATTTGATTTTGAAATAATGTTTTTACATTTAAAAAATATTCCTTAATTTATCATCGCAAGTGCATAATTGTAAGTAAAGTATAAAATATGGGGAAAAAAAACATAAACACACACACACAAAAAGACAATTACAGGTGTAGAAAGCTGTATCAAGAATCAATTCAAATCTAATGAGTGAAAGAATAATAAAATATAGACAAGACAAAAAAGTTTGCGAAGAAGAAAAGAAGGCCAAATAGGTAACATAAGAAATAAGAACTTAGGTAAATAATGAAAGGGAAAGGTAAAAGAATAACAATTTACTATACAGACAGAGAAGTATGCTACAATTTAGTTAACTACGTTAGTTATGTTAAAGTGTTCAGTTGTAATTTATTGGCTTTCCTTTACTCCACATATCACAGGATTTTATTTTATATTGATTTGAAGTATGTAAAAATATTCAATTTTGCATATAAGAAAGAATGTTATAAGTAATAAAATGAATAAAACACTTACTCTATTGTTCTCCCCCCCATTCTTTCAAATCGACTCAAAAGCTATTAAATTAGAAAAACGCTTTTCATCTTTTCTTCATGGTAGGAAAAAACTTATAGATAAAAGAAATAAAGAAAATCTGGGGTTTTTTTTTGTGTCCAGTTAACAAACAATTATATTGCTTTTAGTATAGTTAATTAATTTCTATGAAATACTTTGTGTTAATTTAATTGTTTTTTTTTGAATTTAGGGATTGTATGAAAAGGAAGTTGGTTTTTAATGATTTTTGAAGTAGAACCTTTCAACGAGTTGTAGAAGTGCGGCGGTAGCCTAGTGGTCAAGGTCGTGGACTAGCGGCCGGCGGTTTTCGTTCAGTCGCGGGTTCAAACCTTGGCCTCCAAAGACCCGCCGTGTAGCCGGGGCTGATGCACGTTAAATCTGTTAAGGGGCCTAAAGTCCTCCCATTGGCGTGGTGTGGATGTTAGGAGAGGAGGTGCCAGTTCAGGTGTCGTCCTCGTCACTTGACCGTGGTTCAAAATTACGAGGTCCGTCCCCAATAGCACTCATGTTCCTTCTAGTGCGACGTTAATAAAAACTAAACTTAACTCAACGAATTGTAGATGACGATTAGTGAGGAATCTGAGAATCCCAATAATTAATTGTAATGCTCTTATAAACATGTTCAAAAAATGTAAGTCAAGAAATATCAATGCATCCCAAATACTTATTTACTTCTTTCAAATTTTTTACAAACCTGTAAAATTTTCAATGAAAAGTTTGTAACGTTTTTAACTGGTAGAATATATATATATATATATATATATATATATATATATATATATATATTCAAATTTAAGATAGGAAGTACATATTCCACTATTTTATGCCAAACAGGTAATCGAATTCAACGAAAATCGCACTAGGGATACATAAACATGCAAAACACATCGTTGGAGAAAAATTTAAATACATGACAGTTTGACGTCGATAATAAGCAAATAAATATGCGTACATAAGCCCTGCCGGATGTGCAGTATACATTAATCGTTATTAGTGACCGCGAGGTGTTGTTTGTCGTGCTTAAAAACCGCATTCCATATATTACGCACTTGCACTGAAGAGCAATAGTGCGCCTCGAAGCTGGAGTTTTCAAAGCTCAAGTTGCAAGGGGGTGGTAAATTCAAATTAAAGTAGTGTCACCCCTATAACAGCTCTTCAAAGAGATCTCTGTCATGTCAAGGAGAACTAGGGAAGGTCGGAAAAGGGGTACAACGCAAGGGACAACCGCTATTTGCCTTACTGACGAGACGAAACAGGACTTTTACTGTTAGGCAACGCATTCATGGTTTTTCACAGAATTAGGATAAAAAGAACCAAGGCAAAACATTTATCGGAGACTTGTCATTTTATACCTATATATTATTTACCTCTAATTTCTACTCCCCGGTTAGCTCAGAACTTTTGAGGAGGACATCGTTCACGGTAGAAGATAGGCTGGGACCTTTCGCTCTTTTCAGGCGAATCACAATTCGGCTTGCAAAAGACTGCCCTTCATCTGTCAATTCCTCCGCAGGGTATCGGGAACTTAGTATCGCTCAGAAAATAATAGAAAAGGAGACTCTTTTTGATGGTGAAGTTAGACATGAGCTAAATGCTCTCTTGAGTTCTATGATTGAATGTTAAATTTTGAGTGTTTTGATCTTAAAGGAAACTTGCATTTTCTTGCGATTAATATCATGATTATTTCTTGAACAAAGATTCATTGAGAAAACTAAGACTAATCAAAACTTTAGGTTTTAGAAATAAGAAAATCCAATAAAGGCAGTAATGATTTTTTTTGGTTTCAATTGGTTTTCTTACTAATGTCGTGCCGCAACGGAAATAACATCCCTTTTAGATTTTCAACAGTATTTCACTAAACATAAATGAATTCGAGAATTGAAATCTATTTTATGTTCGGATTTGTGAAAAGGAAGGAATATTTACAAAAAGGAAGTACATCTCGTACCAGATATGAGCCCAGTGTTGAAAAATGAGAGGAGTTGATTGAATGTTTATTGATGTCATAGTTAAAAGAATCTCGAAGACTATTGACTACGAACTTCGTTATTTTGAGTCTTGGTCAAGTGAGGAAGAAGACACCAAAGCTTGCACCCCATCTCCAAATACCCACAGAACCTCAAAGGAAAGACTTAGAGCCTCGACAAATTTAGCCTCGACAACATCCTTAGAGCCTCGACAACATCCTGCTACATAGCTGGTCTTTGGTGGTATCAGGGCTTTAACCAGCGATTCATCGGGAACAACGAGTTGGTGATCATATTTGCCGCGGCCACGAAACTGAGAGAAAGTTTGTGCGTCAAAAATATAAATTTAGTATTCTCATTGATGGTCATCATTTTAAACATGTTACGAAAAAGGGAGCTCGTTAAATAGGGACCAGCGTGTGATTCTCAAAGAATATAAGCTGTTAAATATTAGATTGAGACACTAAAAGCACGATTCGAAAAGTGGTGAGAAGTACACTCAGCCATAAAGGAAGAATCGACCAATTGTTCAAAGTAAAACAAGACAAGCATCTGTTGCAACTCAGAATTAATTTACTTCAATCAGTAGTTGATATAGATTCAGCATTTAATAATTCACATTACTGATAGAAGAGAGATGATGGAATTGTGCCCCCCCCGCAGTGGTTGATTTCCTCCTCTTTGTGACTACATTGTATGATGGTTCTTATGTTAGATG
>BMAW01070197.1:292022-350981 GCA_019974015.1 Nephila pilipes
ATATATATATATATATATATATATATATATATATATATATATATATACATACAAACATACATACATACATACACACATAGAGATAAACTCCGTATAACAGTGTAGTTATATTCCAAAAAATCACCGTGTTATGCGAATCTGTGTTATATGAAACGAAGAACTAGTACGAAAATTGAGATTAGGCTCCAAAAATTAAAAAAAAAAACATGCTGTTTTATTTTTACAATTATGATAAATATCTTTATTAAAATTTTCTTAGATAGTAACTAATATCAATATAAATTTAAAAAAAGTTGATTTTTAAAATAAAAAGCTAAATTAACATAGAAATACAGCCAGCAACATTGATTTGTATGCCGCATCTGTAGCTACTAAAATCAATATAAATGTGTGTGTGAGAGAGAGAGAGAGAGAGAGAGAGAGAGAGGAGTTATTAAAATGATGGTAAATTACTTGTATTAAAGGCAAGAAAACTTTTGTTTCGCTTAAATTATCTTAATTTGTTTGCCAATATTGAAGAAACGATTTCGAAATGTTCTTTTTTTAAACAAAAATACTTTTCTTCTGTACTAATTTAAAAAAGCTTAACATTTATCCATATATGATCTTTCTTGGTCATTTAATTTTTTTTTAATGCTTCGAAAAATGATTCTGTAAATAAATATAGTTAAGATTTCAGGATTTATTACGAATACCCTATATTTTTATCAAACAAAATTCTAAGGATTATTTGAAAAAAAGGCAACATTTAAAGATGTATATCTAGGTATTTCTAGTGAAATGTCTGGAGTAATCCATGACACTGACTTTTTAAAAGTTTTCAATAGTTAAAGGAAATATTTTATTTTTGAATCTTTGAAAATAGCTTAACATATACATATATTGAAACATTATTTCTTCACAAACATACACTAGGTTCAAGTGTGTTATTTAGATATATGTTATATCGTATTACTATACTTAATTAAAAATTCTTTATTAACGGCAAATTCTACAACACTTAAGAATCTATTTTAATAAGTAAATGCTATTTGATATTCTACTAGTAGTTATTAGATTCAGAAATTAATTCCTAAATATACAATTTGCATATGTATATAAAATTGCATAATGAGATGATTTTAAATTTAAAAAAAAACTGAGCTTGATGTAAGTGATAGATTCAACTTTTTCCTTCGAAAGGAGCATTTAGAGAATAATTCTAACCCTTTTCAAATTCTTATTTTTACTTGTACAGTTTTAATACGCAGACAACATTTTGTGTCCAAACACTCAATTATTTTGTCACCATTTGGCTTAGGAAAACAAGATGTCGACCAGAGCTTGGTTACTTCACATAAATTTACTCTATTATACTACAGTTAACTGAAGTGTTCTTTCAGACACTCCAGTTAAATTTCTGTGACTGTAAATAGTTAGAAATAAAACCTTTTAATGCGATGCGAGTTTATCGTTACACAAACAAAAAAATTTATACAGTAAACGCAAGTAAAAGCTTATATATTTGCATACTATTGCTATATCCTTTCCATGCTAAGTCATTCTAACAAATTGATCTAAATAAATATAACTACATTTAGTTCTTATTGCTTGATAGGGCCTGGCTAATCGATCAAAGGTCATTAGGAAAGTAACTGAATAAATACTACTGAACTCTGTATAAATGAAATTGAGTTTTCGGAGCTAGAATATCATTATAACTACGAATTTGTCATTCAAATACGCGATACCAAATATTTAACGAGTTAAATATCTGATTTATACTTACTGTGTTTAATATTTTTATGTTCCTTGTGGTTCAGTGGAGTTTTAATATAGTTAAATCGCAAATGAAATTTCTTTTTAAATGAGATATTGAATGATGGAAATTGAATTTGCCAATTTAATTATTCAAATAAGACCATTTAACGTAATATGTTTCATAAAATAATTTTCTGTGAGTTTCAAAAATTGATATTTATGCCTGAATTTATTACTTTAATATAGAGATGTCAAATTTTTTTATTAGAAATTGGCAATTTTAGCAAATGGAAATCTAATGGTTTTATACCACGCATTTTTAAGATATTAAAATAAATTCTAATCGAGTTTAAAAAGGAAAATACTGAGATTTTACTGTATCGTTCACTGCATTCAAAATAAAATGGACTTATACCAAATCGTTTCCTATTTTGATGTCCATAATTAAGATTACTGTAAAGTATGAATAATGCACCAATTTCTGCAATTGGAGAAAAACTAATACATTTTAGAAACGGTGCAAAATGGAAGCTAAAAACGTGTATATATATATATATATATCTTGAAACTTCTTCCACTAAAGTTCGAAATTTTTTTCCTTGTTTAAAAAATAAAAAGTGTACAGTATAAATAAACATAATGCCAAAATGTAAACCAAAGCATATGAAAAAAAAAAAAAAAAAAAAAAACATTATTTCAAAAACGTTGGGGGAGTTTACACTTAAAATGGAAAAGTAAATAGGTAAAAATGGGCAATGATACTTAATAGGTAAGTGGGAATGAGAGAATAAAGCTGGGATTTTGTGGCACATGCTCGGATTAATATAATATAAATGTTTCTTCACTAATTAATTTAGATGAGTGCTCCTCAAAGTTTGTTGAAATGCCCGCATATGCAATCTAAGAGTTCTGATATTTCTTCTATGAAAGCGGTTTAGTTGATTCCACATTAGACTCATTTAATGGATTTCTATTGACGATTTTCATTCTACAGCATATCACGTGAGGACTGTAAGCCAGTTCATTTTTATTTATAGAATTCTATTATTATGCTTGAAAGTCTTTAGTAATATCAGAGCTCGAAACCAATATTTTTTGCTTACGGAAATTTCGACACTATTAGCAGGTTATTACAGCTTCTTCATTTCTACTGAGCAGATTGAAAAAAAAATCATTGTACTTATTCCTTGAGCATATTACTTTTTACTTGTTAAATGTAAACACAAATTCTTGGCATAATACACTCCTTATGAAATACTCAGCAATAAGATGTGTGCGGATACAGCAAATATGTAAACGGTTATTTATGGTATCACATTCCAATGAATTGAGAAAAAAAATCAAGTACATATAATGTTTATAAACCATAAATATGGTTTATAAACATAGCTCATATAAACATTATATGAGCAAATATTTTGAATTAAAACTAAATTATTTGGAATGCGTAATTTGACATATACATAGTATTGTGAAATTTGCATTTTCAAATTTGTTAAAATAATATTTTTATCTTCTTTTTCTCATATTGAAAAGTTGTTGTAAGGCAAAAAATCAAGGAGTTCAATCATCAGGTAGCATTGAATACATATTTGAATCACTTCTAAAATTACTTCAGCAATTTAAGCATAAATAAATTTTAAAAAATGCTTCTTTTAGCTTTTTACTAGCGATCATTAATTTTTCAAATCATAAGGGAGGCACTAAGGCACATGAAAGGAAAAGTGTATGCAAAATGGTCACTATTTTAGCTTTGAAAATAAAATATTTTTTTAAAAAAATAAAATACAATCTTGATCAAAGAAATATAGAAAATGGTGTTCGAAAATACATTTTATCTTGAGGGGTGTTTCTGAATTTCTTATTCGTGAAATCCTTTGCATCTGAGAAGGTAACTTTTATGCTTCTTTTACCACAAGAGATTTTTGAGTTTGTCTCCTGAGAAAACATGAATAGATATCAACATTGAGAAATACTTTCGACCATAGTTACAAGAATTTTATCAGATCTGTTGCTATATATTTTTATCGAAGATTTTTTAAACAAAAAGGTTTGAGCAAATTTTTTTTGGTAACTTCCATTAAAAGGATTGAAGGGCATGTTGCAATGAAATGAAGTTTTCTATTCGGAAATAAAATTTTAATCGTTTTTTATAGAATAATTTATTACTTTAGTTTGTTTTGAATTAAAGATGCTTTACAACTTCAAAATTGGAAGTTGTTGACTATTATTTCAATTTATAGCCCGTTCAGAATATAGAATGTGAAAATGTGAAGGGTTGAGATAGGTGCAACGTAATTTTTTTAACAAAAGAAAATTTTTCGAAGAATTTTAAATTCTTACAATATTGTAATATGTGGTATAAAAGTTCCATCAAATAAGACTAGTTCCAGTTATTTTATCACATAGACGAACAAAAGTTTAAGCAATGTTAACATTTTTGTAGATATATTCATACCAGATTACGCATAACAAGGTTTTTATCATAAAGTTTATTTTTTTCATAAATTTAATCCCCTAATGAGAAAACAGCAATCATCTTTTGCAAAAAATTAATTTTTTGTGTATTTATTTATTATTTTATTTACAGAATTTAATAATTGACTACTTAACAATAAAGAGCATTTAAATAATATCAGAAGATTAATTTTTTATACAAATATATCGTGAATCACAGAGTTTTGAACAATCACATCAAGCATCTGTGGAATCCTACAATTTGTGACAAAAGCAATTTTATTAATGTTAAAAAGTATGTTTCCTATCACAAATTTCTGAAACAAACAAAAGAAGGACTGTGTAATGCACAAATATCGATGGTAAAGTAATGACTGAAATGAAATTGATAAAGGAGATGCGATGTATTTGCTTAATATTATGAATCATAATAATCGAAAATAGGTGTTGTGAGTTATCAATTAAATTGCCCGTATTTCATTCACTTTTAACACCCACGATGGATTATTGCTTTCATGTACGATAATTAAAAAGAAAGGTGAAATATCAAAGACATATCTTAAAAAGTATTTAGAAGGAGTTATATTATTATAATTTTTTTAATATCATTAAAGCGAAGAATCACTCAAGTTTATTTTTTTAAACAAATAATTTCAACAAACTATAATTAAAAAAAGCGTAAAAACTAAATTGAAATTCAAAATCTACTACTTTTTTAAAAGACAAAGTTAAGTCACATATTTTTGTGTTTATAAAACGGAGGTCAAATCATAAATGAAAAATTAAAAGGCCATTAATGAAAACAATCTTTCTAAGAAAAAAATTGTTTTGGTTTGTTCCTTGAATTATGTGTACAGAAAATTGTAGAGTAGCATTTACTGAATAAACGGTTATTTATACAGCAAATGAAATTCAGAATTTAAACACTACTTGTTATGAATAGTTTAGAAGGAAGTCCATATTAAATAGTTGGTAATAACTTGTATATTTACATGCTTCCGAAACCGCTCTTTAATAATATCGAAGCTTTTCAACCATTAATTCTAGAATTTTCCTTTAACCTAACAAGACCACCCTTTTGTAAGTAAGGAAACGCATGTCATTCAAATTTTTAAAATTAGGGTTGCCGTAATATGTGATTGTTGAAACAAATCAGGATTTTTATATATTAAGAACACTGAGCAATTTAAATATTCTGTAGGAGATATAATTTTAAACCGCTATCAAAACATTCAAGTTATATGAACAAAATTCAAATGCCACTGGCTTTTACTATGTTAGCTATGCCAGAAATGGTTACAATACTTTTTAAAGAAACGAAAAAATACAAAGAAATGCTATACCAAAGATAGATATTTCACATATGATTTAATAAGATTTGATTAAAATTTCTAGTTTGAAAGTTATGAAAATTATTTCTCGAAAAATGCAGTACTAAGTTCATAAACTGAATTACATATAAAAGGTTTATCAAGATTGTTTTTCTGAGCACACCGGATAATTTTGTAAGAATATTGAGACATTGTAGCATATATGGAAATCCAAGTGTGATAAGAAAAATCTTGATAAGGCCTTAATTAACTGACAACTGGATATCAAATTTTAAATAAATAGGCAACTGGTAACTGAGGGCAACCGGATATTAAATCTTAAATAAATAGCATAGAAAATTAGAAATTGCGGTAAAATTCTCTATCAATATTTATCTACCATGCAGTATTAAAATGGCCTGTCTTTTAACGTTGCCTAGGATAGACAAAAATTAGACAACTTTAGTTTGGAAGTGAATGAATTTGGCTTACAAAAGCTATATAAAGTGGAATAATTATTTGTAAAATCCTTATAACACAAGACATCGATATATAGCATATATCGATGTTTTGTGTGTGATGCTATATATCGATATATAACATCGATATATATCATCCTATTTATAAATATTTCGAAATTTAAGTCCTCATCATTTTGCATACATTAATTACACGAATCGAGTAATTAATGTTTGTAAAATTAATTAATCACATAATTAATGTACATTTAATTACACGAATCACGGACTATTCAAGTTGCATTTCAACACATATTAAGATATTATTTATTATACCGACATTCGAACTGTGGTTGATAAAAGTTCTTAAATTATGAAACAATATTTTAGTTAAGCTCTTAGAACAGAAAATATATAACATTAGATTTCCCTTTGATATGCAGAGCTGATTATATGTTGTCTGTTACATCTCTTCTTAAAATTCTCACAACAGATACTATATATCTTTAAAATCTTAAAAAGCAATAATAAGATATGCCATATTTATAATTAAAATGTATGATCTAGTAAAAGTCTGATAAAGAAATTGATATTTGAAGTTAATTTGTGTGAATATTATGTGCACTATTTTATAATGTATAAGACATTCAAAAGGATTAAAAAAATATTTCTTTCAATGCACTATTTATTTCCAAAATTAATTCAAAGATTATTATCTTAGATTTTTACGTTTTTACCTGAAATTCTGCTGGTGAATTTTCTTAAAAATTGTGAAACATAAATACACAAAACATCTCGGAATAGGCAAATAGTTTATAATTTCTTTTTAATGAGTAGACCAGGAAAAAAGTATCCCGTGTTAAGCATGTTAATACAAATAAATTAAATATTAAAAATAATGATACGAATATTATTTTAGTTTCATAACTTTGCTTCTTCATGTTTTATTTCGAAAATATCTAATGATGAATAAATAACTAAAATAGCTAAATCAGGAAATAAAGTTAACTTGAAATAACATGGTTGAATTTTCAAAGGAGTTTTAAACAAAAATTGAAAATTGTAGATATTTCAACGATTAAAAATATCTAATTATTTTAAGGATATTATATAAAAAACATTAAACAGTGAGATCTGATATTTTTATAAACGTCCGACCCTTATAGACAACATACAAAAATATTAAAATAAGGATAAAATTTTTGATTAAAATATACATATTAAAAGGACCACAAAATTATAACGATTTTTGAAAGCTTATAAATAAAAAACTTCATATTCAATTTTTTATATGGTTAAAACTAATTGCTTTACGAAAATAGTTAAAAGAAAAATTCATAAAATGAAAGTCATATTTGTTCATTAAATGCTAAATAGGATGAAATAAACATGAACCACCTTGTAAATTTTTTTTCTTTGATCAGCATAGTTATAATGTGATTAATTCTTTTCTTTAACATCTCTAAATAAATTAAAATTCCAATCATATACATATATATAAGCACAGAGAGATATTTATATATTTGAACAGGCACTGATACATATCAGATTAAATTTTTTTTTGTAAAAGTGAAGCAAACATTTTGCTATACAGAAAGGAAAAGGACAGAAGAATTTATTAGAACAGGTCCTTGCAATATAAATCGTATTATACATAATTCCATGTAGATTGTTTTTAAGAGGTATTGAAGTTTATTTTTATACATAAATATTACAGAAAAAATTTAGTTGAAAAATCACCAGGGTTCATTGAAACCATTTCATTATTAAAATGATGATAAACCTAATTTATTTACATGGATGATGAGTTGAGTCGAGAAACCTTCGATGACGAAGCGTTACTTTTTAGAGTCGTAAAGATTAACAAAGGAGAAAAAAAGAGCTAAAGGCGGAGCAGTTTCTGCGTTGGTGTTGCTGTCATTCTGAAATATTACAGAATTCGTGAATATGACAGTAATATTTTTAATACATCAATGTCAACAGTTGTTATTGATAAGCAATATGATAAGATATTGAATAGATTTTTTGTGTTTGCCATCTTGAAACAAAATGAAGAGCTGTGATTATACACGATGGTTGAAAGTTATTTCGGAATATAATAACGTAATTTATAAAGATTCATAAAAATGTCATAATATGACTACAAATTTTTCTTACCATAAATTATTTTATCATTACTGATTATAATCAAACCATTATCATACCTGCAGTTCATTACATTGTTCAATTTCTAATAACGTAATTCAAAGCATATTAAAAAGTCGAATCGAGTATTAAAAATATCTTTCAAAGCATTTTATTTGTGGATTTAGTTCAATTAATTTAATGTCAACCAGTAAAACGGAAAACTGTTTATCTCTTTATATTTATTACTTCAAACTTCTTTTTTTAATTAATACAAAATTTTACTGGTGCAGAACAAAAAGTGAAAAAAAATTCTAACAACAAAATATATTTAATAATGAATAAACATAAGCTTTAAACTTTAAAAGAATACATTTTTGAGGCATATTTAGAAATTTTAACAACATAAATAGCATGTAGACTTGACTAAAAGTGAATACAATATTGTAAAAAAAACAGGTAAAATTTTAGAGGAAAAATATCAAGTACGTGAATTATCTATCGAAATGTGAAGCAAATAATTCAAACAGAAACCATGTGAATATAGTGTTGTTCAAAGAATATAATAGCCGCGTGTAAGATATAATATAACATCTTTTTACTTCAAATGTAGAATTTATTACTTTGCATCATTAATACATTTATCAAAGATGCAAGTGTAATTATGTTTCAAGGCTTCTCGGTAGATAAATAGTACAGACACGTTTGATGAATTTCAGATAAGGTCTTTACAAAATTCAGAATACCACATTTTGTTACGATGAAAATGTTAACTCATATCATAAATTTTCATAGTAAAAAATTAATGTCTTGATGGTAATTAAAGAATAAAACTTTTAACAACTTGTCTTCACTGTTAGCGTTTATTTTAAGAAATTATCCACTTCCAATGGCATTACGTAATGATATAATATATTAATAAATTATATAAATTAAGTTTTAATATCAATTGGTCCGAAATAGAACAAGGAATTCTAATATACTATTAAATTTTGAGAAAATTAATGAATTGTGATTTATATATATGTATATAGATAATACATGCAAAGATAACTGGAGATGGGAAGAAAATCAATTTAAATTGTCTTATAGATAAAAAAAAAAAAGCCCTCAACAATGCGAAATTGGTTTCTTTCTTTGCAGCTTATAGTTTATTGCATCTATGAATTATTTCAGGGACGAAAATTTTATTTTAGAGAAAAAGTTTTAAAAAGGAATCAATGCTATAATAAAATAAAGTAAAATAAAATGAATGGACTATTAAAAATTTACTTGAAAGAGATGAAATATACAATTATTTAAATATAAATTACAAAGCATCTATAGAGTAAGCGATTTCTCGATTTTCGACTTTTGACGTTTAAAAAAATATTTTTCATTCTATCAGTTGAGGTTCTAAGACGTCTAAGGACCGATGGAGAACATTACGACGAAAGTTTAAGATGTGCTATTAAGAATCCTAAAGTTATCAAAGTTCCAACTGTACTCAGAATAATAGATTTATTCTGATTTGTTAATCCTCTAGCTGTGAAATAAAATTCTGCATAGTCAATAATAGATTTTAAAATAGTCACATATTTAAATTTATTTTCGTTGAGAGGGTTGTTTTCGGCCAAATAGTTTTGATGCGGATTTTTCAGCTTTTTCTTTATCTCACTAAATGATTCAGGTACTTGAAAAGCATACATGACTACCTAAAATGAAAAGGAACTCGAACATTAGATTAACATCGATTCAGTCATGGTCACTAAGCTTTCCGTTTGAGTACGCTAAATGCACATAACGAAGTCCCCAAAAAAGATACGAGGTTGTACTATGTGAGCTATTATAATATATTTGAAAATATATTATCTCGAATACTTATGCAATTTTAAAAAAAACATTTTCCGTTTTCCATGGTAGACCGAAACTGTTGGTAGTCTAACATTTCTTTTGGTGTATCTAAATCCATCGCAATGTGGCTGATAATCTTGGTTAATATACAATAGGTGAAAGACAAAATATTTAGGAAAATGAGCTGTTCCGTGTGTTAATATGTCAAAAACGCAATGAATAAAGTAACGTTTCTTGTATCTTTGTCCGTAACGTAATAGCTCCAAAACCAAAAAATTATTGCTTCACCATTTATATAGTAATTCAAATAACTCAACTCTGAGCTATTGCATAGTGCAATGGGAAAATTAATGAAATAAACAGTATCATGGTTATGGGAAATTGCCATGTTTTGCTAGTTGATATCAAGACGCATGTTCGTTTTAACTGATTGATTGATTCGTAAATCTTTTTTTTTTTGAAAATAATTAAATACCAAAGTATTAAAGAAATAAATCCAGTAAAGATCGATATGAATAAACTTATCGACATGTTAACACATTTTCCTGTTCGAAAAAATATCAAGCAGCCACAGATAAATCCACAGTTCATAATAAACTCAAGCACATATGCAAGTATCATACTCTACCTGTAAAAGATTTAAAATTCATCTCACTGTAAACGAAAAGGAGTTTCAAATTCTTTTGCAATATGCGAAAGTCCGAAATATCGTATTTTTGTTCAGCTGAGATTTTGTTCTATTGCTTACCGTTATTTTTAGCATCCATAAATTTAACCTTTCGAAATTTTGTAGAATTTCTGACCCTAACAAACTAGAAAAAATAATGTTGTAATAGATATAAATAGATATCAAGAGTAACTAGCCAATAATTATCAGATGTGCACTGAATTTGAAAGCTTTTTCTGTGTATACATTTCAGTTCTGAAACTTTAAAATTTACAATACTATATTTATTTTAAATTCTAATGCATAGTATATTGACAATTAAATGTAAATTTTCATCTTAAAATGTTCTCTGAACAAATATGACTGTCCCTAAACTTTATGGTAAGGGACAAAAAAAGTGAAAATTTCAATATATACTCGAATTCTCGTAACTGGTGCTGAGAAATATAGTTCCTAGTTCATACAACGTATAACAAAGTTAATGATAAAGAAGAGATGGTATTAGTAGTATAAATTTTCACGAACTAAACTTCTACTGTGCTACTGAAGTGCTTTATTTCATTTTCGAATTTAAGTAATTTGAAGATTATACATAATTAATGATTGGCAGAATGCATTAGATCTTAGTAATTTGTAAATGCAAGATGTTTTTTCAAATTTCCATATTATGCAAATTTTTCTAAATATTGCTTATAAAAGTATTGTTTTCAAGGCAATGTAAAATGCCTATTTTTTTTTTTTAAAAATTCTCAAAAACAAAATTTTTCAATTTACTCGTACTGCAAGTCTGAAATTTTAATCTAATCAAATTGTTACTTTGTAAATGGTTGCAAATAATGATGAATGCGATTTATTTGGACATCAAATGAAACTGACGTAGTTCTGAAGGTGATACATACTTATGGCTTCGAAGCAAGTGTTCTAATTTATTAGAAACACTTTTATGAGTGACGCACTCTTATTGACTCAAAATAATTCTTTGACCACAAATGGTGAAATCTTAAAATAAATAATTGTATGGTTTAAGCAATTAAAATTATATCCATATGTTACAATATTTTTTAAAAATTGTGTAAATTTAACTTTTATGTATTTATTGTATAGTTATTTATTTATATTTTTATGAGGCTTACTGATTCAATTTATAGTAACATTTAAAACATCTTTCATTATTTATCTTAGTTTGAATTGCGTCATTTTATTCATAGTAAATAAATACACGGATTATATGAAATATTACTATTACACCGGATTACGATATTTGCTTAAAACTCAAAAGGGTTTTGATATTTACAATACTTCATACAATGTATCCCACTTAGAAATACAGGATATCCAAAGTTGAATCAAATTAATAAACTACAAAATTTAAAACTAACGAAAGCTCTACAATAGGTGCCTAAAAGTTCTATCTACAATCGATCATTCTGTTTAAGGGTGAGTAATCTATTTCTATTAGGCAGAGTCTGAGTTTTCAAATTCTTTGTTATAATTTATTTTTATGAATTCCAGTTAGCAAATAGTTAATGTCCCTTAGAAATAATAATTTTAAGTATTTTTATTATTTATTTATTTAACAAAAAAAGTACATTTACAATGTGCTAAAAGCTATCATTGGATTAATGAAGACATTCAAAATGCAATAAAATTTTATTTCAGAAGAATTTTATTTCAAAATGCAATAAATTTTTTTATTTTACATTTTTGGAATCAGCAGCTGAGCAAACAAAGTAAATAATTTAAGAATTTGACATGCACAGTATTTATGATCAAATAGCAGAATAATACAAACAAAGGTATGCACAAAATTACATAATATGGACAATTACGGAAAAATATATGTTTTATACCTAGTAAAAGAGACATCAGTAAAACAAGCATACAATATCAATAAATTACAGCAGTAAAAGACGGAATACAGTTAACAAATAAATCAGACGGTCTTTTCAAATATTTCTTTCACTAACATATGTTATTTTAAAATATATAAATATTCTTCATTTAAAACTATAGTAGAATATTTTCATTGTTCTACATCATGGGAAATTATTATAGAAATTTCGTGTTTTCTTACTGAAAAATGATTTTGAATTTTAAAAGATTTTTCCCTCGAAGTTATAAGTTTTCTTTTATTTTGTAACTAACAGTAATTTAGAATATCAAGATGTTTAGTCTTAATTTTTTGTTCAAGAACATAGGGTAAAAGGATTCAGGGGTAATGAAAACAAATGGGAAAGGCTTTTAAAACAAATTACGTTTACTTTTCTAAAGGAATTGTAGATTTGAGAATATTAATAGCTTACAACTCTTTTCGTATAAACTAAATTATTTTCTTAAAAAATCACATTTTCTTTGAAATCAATAAAAAGATTCTTCTATTGGAAAGTATTTTGAGTAAATACAGGATCTCATGTTCTTATTGGATTTACAAAATACCATAAAATTCTTTTTTATTCCGGTTTAAATAGTAATTAAAATCTATGTAAAAGTAGATCAAAAGTTATTTTAAAATTCAAGTTGAAGGTACCACTAGATAGATATTTACAAGAAATTTATGAAACTGGAAGACTAAAATTTACATCATTAATTTAGATTAAAATAGAATCTCATAATTTGGATCTTACCACGGGAAATTTCGAAAATAAGTTTTTTTTCACTAGAAATTAAAAAAAAAAAAGCATTCTACAATATAATACATTTTTAGTTTTATAATTTTTAAATATCTTTTGACTCTTCAATTAAAAATGAATTAATTTAAACGATGATAACAGTGATTCTTTTCAAAATTATTTTTAGATAAAATCAAGTAAAATATTTTATTTTTATTTGAAATTGAAGCCTTTAAAATCGTTTTAATTACATTTTTATCGTATTTTTGTATTATATGGGAAGAATTTTATACAAATGTGACTACAAAAATGAGCTTAATTTTTTTTTAAATAAATCATTTATTTCTGTTTGATCGCATATTTCTATAAATTTTATAGGTGTCAAGAAATGGTGATAATTTAAAAACTTAAAACTCAATATTACTATTCGAATAAATCTTGAACTTATGCATCGAATTTAGTTGCTAATCTATTAACTTCTAATGGAAAGAAAATTGCCCTCTAAATATTATATTTTTTTCTCTCTACAAATCAAGGGTATTAGGGTAACTTAGTTGTTAGTAATCCTTTAATAATTTTTCCTTCTCAGGAATGTAACTAGGAAAAAAATGAGCCAGTTTAATTTATGCCATATTGATTATCGGATCTAACAAATGTAATTTAACAATCTAATTTTCTCTTACAATCTCTAATGGTGCTAGCACATCACGTGGAAAACTGTTAAAAATATTAATTTAATTCATTTTTAAACTCTCTTTTGCATTGCCTTCTTATAAGAATCTGTTTATGATGCATTACTTCTAATAACGTATATAAAAAAAGTTTTCTTTATGCATGTTATGTTGAATTTTCCCCTTAGGCAAGTATTTTTACCAAATAAATGAAGTTCCTTTCTATCTGCAGTCGATTATGAACAGTGCTTCATTGTAAATTGTTGGAGATTATCATTTCAATTTCAGTGTTTAAACTTGATATTGATTTATTAAATTAGGGGGGAAACCAGTATAATTAGTAAAATTGCCTTATAAAGTTATAAAATTATTAAAAAATAAACGCCGTCTTTTTTGGGGGTAGGAATGCGATCCTCTTTTCCCTTATTTTACCTTACTAAAGGGATGAGGTGTTACCTCTTCAGAATGAGTGTTTACTTTTTCTCTCCAATTAAATAGCTAAAGTAATTTGAAAATAAATTAACGTATTAGTGATTACGTATTAGTAAATTACGCCAAGTGTCAATATTGAACTAGGATTTTATGGATAAAATTTGCTGGTCATGGTAATAGTATAGGGAAGTACAACCACTTCACTTCCATTCAACTGCTCAAGAACTCTCCAAAAACGATGTTACAGAAACACAAACATACATTGAAAATCGGCCAGAAAACACTCCTCACATAAGAAAAGTATGAAGAAAACTTTCAGATTAACTTTTGAATATGGTTTTAGTGAAATTATAGAACTCGTAAAATGCTATGACAACTGTATAATATAAGTTGAAACAAACAAAATTGAAGTCTCATCTTATGTAATGGCTGAGAGAGGAACTTCTCAGAAAAATAAAATATAAGTCTTGATATCACCAACCACTAAAAATATATAGTATGTAACATGGAAGGATAAATTTTTTTGATTAATTTGTTTAAATTTATCGAATTAATATTCGATCAAAAAACTGTATTAGTCTTTGTTTTCATAGGAAATTAGATCAACTGTTGAAAAAATGGAAGCTATCGATCATTGGGGAATGATATATCATTGTTGCAATTTACTGTGAGATGACTCACGGGTAAACGGCAACACTCCCATAATTTGGTGTTGCAGAAGATCGTATTTGCCCAACAAAAGTATGATAGATGTGATCACTAACTTGTCCCACCAACAGAAGCAAGGAAGACCTTGAAATAGAGGTAGCCGAGTAGTCTACCGATGAGAGAAGTGCCAAAAGGAACTTCCGGAATGGCAGAGTACCTTTTATATTGCATCGTAGATTATATATTTATATTTATCCATTAGCCTACTTATACTTCGATTTTACTGTTCGACACATTTATATTCTTTCATTGTTTTTTAACGCATTTTTCACTGTTTGTTTTCAAAATTTTATTACTGATATGGAGATTAAGAGCCAATTAGCTCAGGTGCTCCAATTTCACCTTGTCAACTATTTGGAATTAAATAACCGCATGTTCTGTTTTGAATGTTTTATTTTTTTTTGTGCACTCTACAGATGAATAACAAGAAAATATATCAATAAAAAAATCATAGAAAATGAAGTTTCGAAAATATCATACCGTGATTTTGACTTAACATGTTTTCATTATTTATTTTTGAGTTCTTTGAGGTTAAAAACAGCATGTTTTGCATTAAACTTTCTATTTTGTTTGTCCGCTTTACAGATGATTGGCAAGAAAACATTCTAAACCATATCATTGATACGATGTTTCGAAAACTCTAAGAATCTCACAGTATACTCTGACTAATTTAAATAATTAAGTTATGAAAAAAATTAATCCTTTTTTTTTAAAAAACAAGAGTGTTTACTAGTAGCCTTTAATGGATTAATTTTGACAATAAATAAGAAATTGATTGCAAAACTAGTATACTAACTATTGGCGATGGATCTCGTAAATTTGAGACACGACCAAAGGACGAAAACGACACATGAGTAAGCGCACTACTCTCCTAACTTCCACACCATTTGAGCTGCAATAGATTTAAAATAGTGACATTAATAACCGATCAATAAATCAATCAAACCAACAGATTTAAGATTTTTCAACACCGTTATGTATTCTTTGTGGTATCAGGACTCCAGCACGTGGTTCGAATAAAGCATCGCCGGTGACAAGCTTGATGTCCTGACCACTTGGTTATAATAAATATAGATGTTGAAGCTTATTCGTAGCGAATTTACTTTCATCTGCTTTAAAATTTTTTCCTCAAAGGGAATTTATCTCCAAAATTTACTTTCTGTCGTTTTTTGTGAGCGTCAGTATTGATCTTTCCATTAGTTTATCTCTGGAAAGTTTTTGTCAGTACAGAAACTCCTTTCTTTTCTCAATTCAGGATCCTACTAATTACACATTTGATTTAGAGAACTTAATTTTGTGATATTAAACAAGAAAAAAAAGGAAACAGTTATTTTTACCCATTTTTAAGAGAGTTGTAACGAGCATTCTTAATGAGTATATGAAACGCGTTCATTATAAGCTTTGCTAATGAAAAAGAACTATCTCCGGTTTTGTTAACTTTAATTTATTTTCATGCAATACATGAATAATTTAGAAAGCACAGTTTTTTTTCCCAAATAAACCGTTTGATATGTTTTATTTTGTTAAAAATAAAATACTTAATTTAATTTGTTAAAAGCTACACAGTCAATATGATCTTCTTTCTTTTATTTACTTTTCAAGATGAGAATAATAAACAGTAAAGAATACACGACACACACACTACTTCTATACTACTTGAGGAAATAATTAAGCTGAAGGTATTAGAATTCTTTTTAGAGTTATAGTTATATATTTATATTGATAATGCATAGTCGAGTTTAATAACAGGTTTAGATTAATTGTGGTAGAAAAAATTGAACTCCATTCCTCTATTTATATTTAGTATTTTCTCTTCTATTTTGCAGATATATACTTTTTAATTCCTCAAAAGGTCGAGAGTTTAAGCACATTTGATAAATAAAACTATGATTATGTTTTTAGTCTAATTTGTCGTGGGTATATGATTAAACATGGGATTTGCAGTAGAAATCAATCAACAAAAATCCGTAGAATTTATGTTGATTGATTTTTACAGTAAGTTTAGTCTCAGACCCCGACTAAATTTGATTAAATATTTTCATTCAACTCGTAGGATTTATATTTCAATCACAGAACAACGTTCTTCAAAAATGACTCACTCGGTATTTTAGCTAGTATAACTCATTAATTCTATTTAATGCTGTGGAAAATATAATTAACAGCAATTAAGATACGAAAGCAATATACGGTATGATAAAAGAACAAAGAAAGGACACTGCAAACTATGTATGTTAGGATACGTTTTCACAACATATATTGCCATTATGTGTGTTTATTCTCATTTTCCGAAATTTATGAAATTTAAAGTGCTCAAATTTTTAATTTCATCAATCATCTATGAATATAAAATGCATCTCATTTACAAATCTTTTTGTAGATAGTAGTATTTACAAAACATATTTTGTAAATATTAAGCTGTGCAACATAAAAAGAAATGAAAAAGTATGTCTTAGAACATCATAGAATGGGTAGTGGTAAACTTATCCCCCTTCCCGAAAAAAAAAGAGTTTTAAAAATCAAATTAATTTTATCTAATAGGGCAAATAATATCTTGTCTTAAATTAATATAAGTACCATATATATTTTAATATATCATAACTAAAAAAACGGCCCTATAAAGGGTTAAATGGATATGACTACTAAAGTCTTATAAGTACATTTTACAATCAATACTTTTGCTCATGTACATCCAAGAATAAGAAGAAATATTGGCAAATGAGCTTTAAGTAATATTTACGATTTTAAGAGACTTTTTGAGATCGCTATTAAATATTTTCAGAAGGAAATTCTGTCATATCAATTATCTAATGTAGAGGAAACTTGACGATGATCCCCTTTCAACGACCAATATAGTAGCGGCAATTTTTATGCCTTTTTCCTAAGACGCAAAAAATTTATTCTTCCAACTATTTTATCTTTTATTCTCAGTAAAATTCGTTAAGCAAAAAATCAATGGACAATTAGGCTTTAGAATGTATTGTCTTAAAAATAGTACAAGAATATAACATTACAACACATTCATTTATTTGTGATAAACATAATATTAATCTTGATATTTGTATAATGAATTATAATATACAAATTATACTTCACGCTTGCATATTAATTTATTCAACTACTATAATTAAACTTAAAGAAAAGACGAATTAGTACTTGCTGCGAAAAAATTATTTACATAATAAAAAAAGTTAAAGTTTATTAAAAATTATAAAAAGAAGGGGAAATTTTAAGACATAAGAGAATACGGGAAATTCATCTGTTGTTCGCTAACTGCTCATTTGCCTGTTTATCATATTACATAAGTTTTATTTTCTTAAACAGATTTGTGAGATTATTATTTTCATTAGGATGTACGTAACTAAATGCAAAGGGACAGAATAAATGTGATATTATTTTATTAATATAAATATCATACCACAATCTTGTTTTGGAAAAATCTGTCTTACAATCTTTAATTAAAATTGGATTTTTGAAATTTTCAGCACTTGTAAAAAATAAACTAAATAATTTCAAAAAGATTTGATGCAGTGTTCTCAAGAAAGCATGTAACAAAAAAAATCTCATGTCTTAAATCATATATCACAAAATATTTGGATTTATCAAAAAACAATTTTAAACTATAAAATATCATGATAAACAAATTAAAAGTGATATTACGAAAAAATGTAATGCCGTTTAAAAAACCTGTCATTTTTTACTATCCGAATATTTTGAAATCTTGATCCTCTTTGTGTTGACTCCGATTGATTCAACCAGTTTTCTGCTTCAAATGTGATCCTTTTTTCACTTAAAAGACTCTTTACGCAATCGCAGCTGTTACATTTCTCAGCCTCACATTATATTACTGCCTTTTTGAAGAAGAAAAAAAAAAATGTTAAGAGCTTCGAAAACGGCTGTTGCTTTAGAAAATGGGTTTCTTCACATTTTCTATCGTTTGTAAGATAGTGATTTTAAAAGAGCTACTTTTTGTCTGATAATGTCCATCATTTCCCATTAGTTTTTTACTATTTAACAAAAAAGGAATGCTAAACAGAATACTATTGAAATTACTTACTTTTTCAATTTTCTCTTCATAATTATTCCTATTCAAAGATGATTAAATCTTAATTAAATCGTAAATATTTTAGTCAAGTGATTGCTGTTTCCTTGACGAATTTAATGAAGTTAAAAAAATCGTAGATCATCTTAAAATGTTTTGAACACTTATAGTATACAATTTGAAGTTCTATTTCTAAATATACGAAATTCTTTTTTTTTTTTTTTTGCTCTTTATTATGTATCATTAAATGTTTACTTTAATATCTTACATGAAAATGCAAGAAGAATAACTTGATTTGTGCAGAAAATTAATTGTGCGAGAAGGAAAAATTGTAGATTGTTTATCCAAATCCCAGAATTATAATTTTAGAAAAAAGCATTTGTTAAGGCTGAGCATAAAGTTATTAAATATTCAACAAATATTTTTCTTCTGTATTTTAATCGTTATAACAATGCAAAGAAAGATAATTACTGAGATATTAGATTTTAATCTTTCTTGTTCATATTTATAATAAAAACTTTCAGAATATCTCTGAAATTTATCGAAATTTGTGGTGGTTGATTTTTTAAAACTTTTTAAAATCTATATAAGGTTTATAATTAATGAAACTTTTAAAAATGATATTTGAGAAGGTTTAAATTAAAAAATAGCTTTGATACTACGGATTTTAAAACTTATCAAACGAACAGTAATTATAACAGATTTATTCAAAAAAAAATTGTGCATTAAGTTTGGAAGAAATATTATCTATACTTGAAAATACAATTTCAAAATAATTAATATTCCACAAAATAATGATGTAATCTTAGAGATATTTGAGATGTTTCATTTTGAAAAATAAATTTAATACATTCACTGAAAATCTAAAAATATGCTCTTGAATAAAATGAAGTCCGATTTTAAAAAAATTGTTTAAAATAAACCGCATAAAAATATCTTGAGTCAGTTTTGTTTTTATTTAACTTATTTAACTCATATAACTCATTGCGATATAAAAAAATGCTTACAAAGCAAGTTTTATAAAAGTATAACTTTGTTAGAATTTTGAAAAAAAAAAAAGACCAGTATGAAATCGTTTAAGTTAAAGTGAAAAAAAAAAAAAGATAGCATTTTAGTGAGAAACAATTTTTTTTCAATTTTTTTTCTGCGTTGTAAATGTTAAAACAAACGCTTGAATGTCATGTACTTGTTTATTGGTTTCATTTATTTTTCAGTTATGTACATTGTGACCTCCAGTTATATATATTACGATTTTCTCTTCACTAACCTTTTTATTGAGACAGATTGCTTAACAATTTCTTCCCAACCAAAATGAAACATGGTCATCTTAATTAGATGCAGGTTGAAATAAAGTGAAGTGACTCAAATATAATGATACATAAGTAAGGGGAAATTGAGAAAAGATATAGAGGGTAGCGAATGTGTGTGTCATTATGCGAAATGAGTGACAACTGTTGACTAGAGAATTGTGGCTATTCTAAGGATTAGACGTAATCTTTAGCGGTCTGTCAAGCGATTAGAGCAGAGGACACGTGAGGTAACTTAATTTAAATTATAATTAGAATTGTTAACTAGGAATGAAAACTAGAGAGAGCCTTTAGGATACTAGGCATTGATAATAAATAATTTCGCTTGTTTCGCTTGTAATCTTCCCTAGAGTTTTCTTAAATTGTTTTCCTGTCTCTTAAAGTTTAATATACTAAATTGAATTATGGCTTAAGAGCCAAATAATAAACTACAATCGTCACATTATATACTATTATAAAACATCATTAGTAATATTGTATTTTACAGATAAATTAAATCTCCTATTTCGTATTTTAAATTATGTTTGAGTTGTTCTGTCTATCTGTTCCTTATTTGAACAGAAAACTTCTCCTTCGAAGATATTGTCTCAAAACTGGAGCACATATAGCTTTCAACCCTAGACAGTCAATTAAAGTGTTAAATTTATCTAAAATATGCTACTTGGTTTGCAAAAAATTGAATGAAACAAAATCTGTTGAGGAAAAGTGTTGGTGGTTAAAATTTCACTTCGAAAAACACAGATTGTTTCGTTTTCCAGGATGGTGCGTAAAATACGAGAAACAATTGCTATTAAAATTATATTCATTTTTAAAATCAATAAAGATTAAAGAACAATAACTTTTTAACAGAGACATGAATCTAGATTTGCCACTCTTCAAAAACTGTGAAGAAATTAAAATAATATGTTAAAACTAATTGAATAGCAAAAATAGGAAATTTAAACACAACCTCAAGTAAACAAAAATAGCATTTTTCATACGGTTCCAGGGCTAATCCATCATCAAGTAAGGTGTTTCACCAGCATTTCTTAACTATGGGGAGTTGTTTCATACTTATTTTTCCTTTTACAATTAAAAAAAAATCATTTACTAGAAGTAAGATATTTTTTATGTTTGTAAAGATTAAATATCTTAATTAGCCACTCAAGGGGTTATTGTTTTTGTTCGATCAATTTTGGAGTACCATATCACTTTTCGATTTTCTTATCGTTTGCTTCAATTTTAATTTCATTTAGCTTAAATGTAATCAATTTAATTATTAATCGTTTGTTTTAATTTTAATTTCATGTTGCTGCTACAATATTCAATTTAAAAGTTTATCGTATGCTTTAATTTTAATTACTTTCAGCTTAAAGATATTCAATTTAGTAATTTATCGTTTTCTTCAATTTTACTATCCGAAAAGTTTGCTGTTGTCCATTTCTCGATATTTCATCTCGTTTACTTTATTTTTTATATTTAATTGAACAATTTAATAATAATCATAAAAAAGTGCTCCTTAGGTGGCTAAATTGGGTTTTTGCAGCACTTTGCGTAGAACTTTCGATTTTCTTTCGGTTTTTTTTATTCTTAGTTTCATTACTTTTATTTTTATCTTTCATCGTGTTATTTTTAGTACATTAAAGAAATAGACGGTGAATGTCATTGAATGCTTGATTTTCCCCGCTTCTTATGAACCTTTTGATAATTCTTTGTTAAAATATTTAAAGATGCCTTTTTTAGGATTAGTTTTCAGTTTTAATTAAAATGTTTGAATATATTCATTAATTTATTTAAAAACATGAACCACTCATCGAACGAATTTTGAAGAGTATACATCAATGAGATGCTTAAGTTAACATGAATACACTAAGTATAATTTATTATTTTATTACCGCCTTCAAATGAATAAGAAAAAGAAATTTTTGTAACATTCTTATCATTTTTTAAATATTTCTTAATGCAAAAAAATTAAAATGATAAATGATGTTATTTATAACAAAAATTGTCTCATTTGCAAATATTTCTTTTACTTAAGAATTATCAGTTAAATCTGAGCAACTCAGACGACCATATCAGCTAAATTAATTATACTTTTGTAGGCTACAAGTAATAGTATAGTATAAAATGTTATTCAGTTTATTATACACAACTGAAGTATGGCATAAAAATTTGCATTTACATAGAGAAGAATTTTTAAGCAAATTATTTAGTTCAAGTTCTCGAGGATTAAGTGACTTGGTTTAGTAGGTAGTAGTTGGTTGGAGAATGTTAGAAATATTTGAAATACTCAAGCTGAAATTATATTTAGATGGTTAAAGTTAACATTTTATTTGGAACTACTCTAGCGTTATTGATAATTATTCTCACAATTTTGAACTGCGAATCTGTAAAGAGAATGATCCTTGAGCTTGAATCATCCTTTTAATTTTTCATATTTACTCTCGTGAAGATTTTGAAGTCTAATTACATTTAATGACCAGCAGATCTCATTATTCAGCAGGATGAGGTGGAGTGAGGACTGGAAACTGTAATTCGAGTTCAACATCTCCGACCACGAAGCTCGTGACTTTAAGTGCTGGGCTACAATATTTCCTCTTCCCACACCCAAATTGATAAAATCAACCAATCGATGCAGGAGAATGCAGTTAGTACTTGTGCTGAAGAAATATTTCAGAAAAACTCTAAACATTATCTCAAAATTTCATGCTTGAAATGGTATTCATCTTGCTATTTTTACATTCTTCTTTGTATTATTTCATATTATTTGGATTTCTTAGAAATATAAATGCGGTAGTCCATAGATCATGGTTGCGAGATCCATAGTTATCATTATTCGAATAAATACCTGATTTTTACATTAGACAATGATTTGAAACTAATGAATGTGAAATTCAATTGACTTTGAAATCTTCTACTAGTATGGTGTTGCTATTAGATTAGAAGTTTATAATTCATGTAATTTGCTCGTTGTTTAATCTTAGCTAAAATAATGAGGCTCCCATTGTGTGTAACCCATACGAAGCCCTAAAGCAACGCTATAAGTTACAAAACTAAATCAATCTCAATGTGACACGGACCTTTGAGCTATCTTAAGTTATATTTTAAAATCATTCGTCTAGTTCTATTCTTCTCTAGCGAAAGCTTCAAGGAAATCCAAAATTTTCTTTCAGAAATGAATATGATCATGCACAAATGTTCTAATATTTTTTCCTATATATTTTTTAAATTTTGATAAATTAGACCAGGAGTGTTCAACTTTTTTAGGAGGAATGTCACTATTTGAACAAAAAGAAATCATGCATGCCACCCTCAAATTTTCCAATATAACAAAACTATAAAAAGATGAAAAAATGCTATTTATAAACTGATTATCAGATTTTTGTTAACAGCAAATTTTTTATGTAAGTCTGTGTGGTGGAGATATAAGAAATAATGTAGAAAATAAAACAAAATTTTAGAATCAGGATTTATTATCAATAAACATTATAAAGATCAAGACAGTTAAATTATGTATAAAATAAAAACGAATAACTTGAAACATTTGATCTTAAATAATTATTGGACAATCAGTACTTTATTAGCGTGGCTTTTAAATACTATTTTTTTTTATCAAGTTATCTATAGTAGGATTAATTCTTAAAGTTGCTAACAAAATTTGGTGTTTTAGGTTATCAGAAAATCTTGAAAGATATTTTAATTTCATTATGTTCATAATAGAAACATTTGTTCACAAACATATTTTGATACAAACCTGAAACAATATCTGATAGCCAAATTGTGGAAAATTGCTTTTCGGTATATATTTCCAAAACTAAATATAATTTGGAAAATGGTATCAATAAGCAAATTGAAATAAGTTCATTATATTTGAAATAAGTTCCTTATATTTACTTTTTAGAGTAGTATGGTGCTGATGTCAATAATTTCAATTTTTTGAATTGAGGTAGATATCGACTAACGTCTTGCAAAGGAATTGAGAAAATAGTTTGTGAAAAGATAAATATTTTCTTTTATATCCTTGAAAATCAAACCTAGAATTGAATGAATCCCACAAAATGAATATTAAATTATTGAATATATCATTGTTCGGAGCATTATTGACTTTCGTAACTAATTCCTGCATTAGTAGAAAATGTGTTAATCTTTTTTCTCCAAAATCGTATCGAAAAAGCAAAAGTGTACTCTTTAAAGAATATATATGATTAACTAGGATGAAAAAATTAGAAATGTTTCCCTGTAAGGTATAAATTTAAATTATTTCAATGTCTCATAATATCGGTGAGAAAAGCTAAAGCATAACCATATTTCATTCTTGAGTAGCAAGCACATATTATGCAGCTCATGGTTTTAAAATACACATCCAGATATTTTAAAAAAAACTCTCTCAAATTCTAAAATCTCGCAAGTGCACTTCCTTTGGCAATACAGCACACACTACTATGAAAGAGTAAATCGAAACCCTCCTTTCCTGAAATTGTCAATTCAGAGCTCGAGTTCATATTTTGTTGATACAACGCGCTATGAGATTAACATCAGAAGACAAATTTAAGTCCTTGATAAGTAGAACATCTTGATTAATTATACAGTCAAATTTAAAAAATGATCTTCTCAAATAATTTTCGAGCATTGTAACAAAACCATATATTTTTCCTACCATGAAATGGACTCCATCTGTGCGAAGACTATCTGATTTTGTGCAGCCTACTCTGTTAATTTCAATTGAATTTTCAGTTCTTCAAAAACGTACTCGTCTGGAATTAAACTTAGTTGACTCAAATTTAGAAATTATTCTTCGATATTAAAATTATCGTTCTCGTAACGCACAAATATGCTTAATTGCGCATTGTCTGTGATGTCACAGCTTTCATCCAAAGCTAATGAAAATTATTTGCAATATTGTAGGAATAGAGATTATTGACAGGCTATTATTTTTACAGTAAATGTTCTGTCAGTTCAAAATTGTGAGCATATTTTATCCGTAAGATAAAATACACTCTCAATTTTGAGCTGACAGATTACTTACTATTGAAATCACTATGCAGTTGCACTACTAAACAACTTCCACTTATAAAATAAACAGGCTTGGGAGTATTTTTCAGAGAAAATAAAAATTTCTCTTCCCATACGGTATTAAAATCATGAATTTTCTTTTCGATGTCCTAGGCTTACTCATGGGCATGGTGAACATGAAATTTTTAAGACGCCCTGCGACGTCAAAATTCAAGAATGTTTTAAAAAGGCTTAACGTTTTGATCGGCTGTTTAAAATCAACTGATCATAGAACTGACTGACGTACTTTCTCTCTCTCTCTCTCTCATATCTCACGCATAGACAACCCGTCAAAGCAAGGCACCTAAAACCATAAATCACGTCTTGTGACCGCATTGCTGTTCTGGTGTCAGACACTGCCATTCTCTCGGGTGATTGATTCAATAGTGTATGAGTAGAGATTTCGCGTATCTTGACAAAGTTCCTGTGGACAACATTGTAATTTTTCTGATTTTTTAAATTTTTCAAGAAGTCTTCGAGTGCCACTATTAAGACTCCGCCGTGCAACACTGCAGCAAGCATGCCATGGATTGACTAACCCTGATTTAGTCGATGATTTAAAATAATTAAAATCGAGAAAAAAAAGGTAAAATGATTTAATATCATTAGATGAAAAAGAGGCTTTAAAATTCGCGAAATAATATTTAAATATTTACTAAATTTATTTTACTTTTCGGAGATATTTTACTGTCTTTTCAACTAATTGATATATATGCAAGAAACATTTTATTCGACGTGTTTTCTTTTAAGTTTCAATTTTAAATTAAATCCAGATGAAATTCAACGAGTAGTAGCTTCTATTACTCCAAATGATGGTCTTTAATAGTGCCAATACAAGTCGAATATTGAGACCATTAAAAACCATCATTCCCCATTAATTTATCACTGAGTACTATAATTTTTTGAAGTTATTGAACTTGAGGATTTTAAACCCCAATAATTTTTATTTCTACTTTTGTTCATGTTGTTTATTGTCTTTGTAATGACTTTATAAATTTTCTTACAGCTACTATTTTTTATAATAAGAAATAAAAGTGGAAAACAATTAGCAACAAAATATGTCTTTTAAACCTGCAGTTATTAAAATTGACATGACTTCCTATATTCTTTTTCCATTGTAAATTTATGTTCCATCATTATTAAACAGAGATAAGAAAAATTATTCAAATTATTCTTATTTCATTCCAGTGGTTTCGTTAATTAAGGTGAGAGGAAAATTTATTTTCTCAAAACACACATGATTAAATATTAAAGCCATGAATGAAGAGTATATTATATATTATTAGAGAGTAGAACAATGGGTAACCTTCTATTAAAACGATGAAAAAATAATTTGACCATCTTTTTTTTTGGAGATTTGTTTCATTGTGTTTCATTTTAATCATAAAAATTAAGCTTCTTGAACCATAGGTATGAATAATAAACAAAAAGAATTAATATTCATTTTCCCTCGTTTACTTGTTTATTGCATCAATCAGGAAGTTGTTTATACATTATTCATGTTTGAAAGATATTTATCAAATACTTTATAAATAAAGGTTCAATGTTTATTTTTAAGACCTTAAAAGAGATGCGTGAAAAAAGTCAGTGGTAATTATACTTTTGCTTCTCACTTGTATTAATTATAATTATATATCTATAAATCTACTATAATTAAGACGTACTCGAGACCTTTATATGCCAATTAATAAAAGTATTAGTAGCTTAATAAGCGAACGATAATTGTACGTGATTGGAAAATCCCATAAATAATCCAATATAGTGTAAGAGATCATGGCTGGAGAGTTTCTGAAATAAATTTTGACACCTGTTTATAAAAAATGTGGCAAAGTTAGCCTCTGATCCTCTTTCTTTCTTTCCGCTTTCTTTAACTTTCATCGTAAAAAAATATATGTACTTGGAAGGTTACTTTTTCTGTAACAAATCTTCTTTTCGTTAAAGATGAAACTGCTGTGTCTCTCGACGATTACCCAATAGAACTAATAAATCTCGAGATTCGAAAAAGAATTGAATTAGTTCCTTCCTCTGTGCAAAGGGGGAAAACAATGGAGTAATAAAGTACAAACGGTTTTCTATTAAATGGAAGACTTCCGAAAAGTTCCACTGAATGAAAAAAGCTAAGTTGTATTTCTGGAGGAATTGCTTCTGTTAATAGCTCCATTAATTGGTCAAGGACTACTTCAAGACATTAGAGGAGAAAAAATTGCTAGAAGTAGAAAGGCGGTAAATTGACTTCTTCAGAGTTATTTTGTTTTTATATATTATTTGAGTGTGAATCGCCTGCTGTTACCTACGGCGATAGCTGTCACAGATGTTCGTTGATTATAATGTTCTTTTCTTGTACTGAAAGAAAATCTCAACGACTGGTGATGAGATAAGGTGTTCATCGAGAAACAGCATGCACAATGTTTTGATGGATTTATTTATGGTTAAAATGTTTACAACACGCATAATGTCTTGATGATTTATTAATTGTGTTAAGGAAAAAAATACTCCCAAGGAAATAGTAGCTGATGTTTAAGTATAAAGCATGTTCTTGATAATAGAAAGATATGATGGGAAATAGACGTCCTTATAAAACATATCAAGCATGGCAAATTCAGAGGCTAAGATAAGCCAATTGTAAGCATGACATAAATTAGAGAGGGCAAAAAAAATCTTTTTGTTTGAAAATGTGAATTTGTTTCAAAAAGAAGTATAAAAAAAGAACAAGGACAACAGTAACATTTAATATTTTAATATTGACGCTTATTTTTTACCCTACCTGTCCTACTTTGGGATACGTTTTTTTCACAAAAACCACGAGTTTTTAAGCACCAGAAAATGAGGATTTCCTCTAATTGAGGCTCGAGAAATACCGACAAACAAGACTCGCATGACTCTGAGAGTGAAAGTAACAGAGTTTCACGTGAGAAAATTAATGTTAAAACCAACAAATTTTAGAAGAAGATGTTGAATCAAATTTATCATACACATATATACATAATATGTTGCTCAAAACATCATATTATATACACTTTTAACACTTTTTTTATATACACTTTTTTTTTATACATATGTAATAAGAAATTATTAATATTATAATTATGGAAGAAAAAAATCTCATATTTTTTACAGTGCCTTTTTTCAGTAACAAATTGTCGAAAATTTTTTCTATATCGTTCATCGTTTTACTCGTATCTCCAATTAAATACGTATTTAATAACTGCGCATCCTTTTCTTGTTTTTTCGCATTTCTGATGTAATAAGAACGGGAGCTGCAATGTTCTTGTCGGTGTCTACATCGAAGGAACATAACATAGGAATGAGAAGGAAGGAACAGTCATAACATTACTGTACACACATCCTGTGTGACAAAAACATTTTTCAATCGTCTTTTGCGTTTTAAATGACCAGTAGATTGAGATGTTTTGAAATTAATAGAGCCTGTACTTAACCAAAAACAAGTGGTTACCTTGCTACGAAAGAAATCGCATATTTTTTTCGGTCCAACAACAACAACAAAAATGTGGGTTGCTAGTGCGAAATCATTTTAAACGATTTTTATTTCGGGTTTAAAGGGGAAAACATATGGACTTACAGTATTTTGCTGGTAATTCTGATGTTAAGCGTTTTATTATTAAACCACGTTTATAATATATATATATATATATATATATATATATATATATATATATATATACTGAGGATTAACATATTAATGTGGACATTCACATAATTTCATAATTTGACTTTTTCTCTTCTCAGTACATTTAACGAAACCATAGGTGGCTCAACTGATGCGAGACTGTATTTTATTTATTTTTAATATTGGGTGTCAGTTTACTTGATATAATAAATCTTTTTAATTTCAGTATTAAGATTCGAGGAATTATAGGGATTTCCTGGTCATAAGATTTCAATTCTACCATTCTATTCGTCCTACATGCTAGATGTGCATTAGAATCTCACTTAAAAATTAACTAATAAGAATCTTTCCTTACAAAGAATCTTACTTTCCCCCTGGATATTCTCATTTAATCTCTTTGTAGTTATGAATCGAGGTGCAAGTTTTTCTCCGCAGAAAAAATTCGCGATAAAAACGCTTTTCTTGCGTTTTTCATTCCCAAAAGTTGCAAGATCACTCCCAGAGGAAGATAACAGATATTTCGACGGCATTTAAAAATCAATTTCTATTGAAATAAAGGTTAATTTGTATAACTTGTGACCCTTTCTCTGAGCCAAAAAGGAAATTGTGTCAAGTGAAGAACAAAAGCGCCTCGTTTTGACATATTAATCTGGAATATTTGTTTTTAAAATAGAAGAAAATGTGCTACAAGACTAACCCACTTGGTTCAGGAAGTTGAAATTGTTATTTTGAGAAGAACCATCCAAAGAGGTCAGCTGAATAGAAATACCCAGGAGGACACTGTCCTGTAAAAAGGAAAACAAAACATACCGAGGCTAAAAGATTAAACATGTTCCCTAACTGGAGAACATTGGTATATGAAAGTTGACAATTGGAATAAAGTGAATTGTTGAGATTATTGTTATTTGGATAAATGTTTGACTCCCTTTTTCAAGAAATAATTATTTTACTTCGGAAATCTCATGTGTGTTTGTCAGACGAGTCCATGTTCGAAATTGTAGCAGGGTAAAAGTACTTCTGCTGAACAGTACCTTTGGAAAAGTTCTATACTGATATCATTGCCGAAATGGTAAATTATCCCATAAAATTACGCAGTGATTTGTAATCAGTTTCTAAGAGTTTGTTGCCTTAACATCGTGCTGAGAACTATTAGGCAAGACTACTACAGAGAAGTATTGAGAACTCGCTTAATGTTCCGTCTTCGAGAGTAATTCCCAAATGATAAAGATTTTGTTTTTATTCATGAGTATTACAACATTCTTAGTAGACAATAACTAATATCTCAGTTTTACTTGGCCAGGCAATTCTTTGAAAATGAATCCGATTAAAAATTTATGGGGGCTCCCAAAGCAAATTGTAGCAAATAAACTACAACTAATAAAAACCGTGTAAATGTGTGGCATAACAACATTGAGGTAAAAGAATGTGCCGT
The DNA here is from genome assembly GCA_019974015.1 of Nephila pilipes. Lineage (NCBI taxonomy): Eukaryota > Metazoa > Arthropoda > Arachnida > Araneae > Nephilidae > Nephila > Nephila pilipes. Next base: position 322,469 of record BMAW01070197.1, read on the forward strand.
ACACAGAGTATAGAAAGCCCGTTAAAGCCCATTTAAACTTTGACAGTGGCTAAAGTAGTGACCAAATACTAATATAGTAGAGTATTAATTCTTTATTGTATTACATTATATTTCTTTATTATTTTTGTTGTATTTCTTGAGATGAATGTATTTTTTACATAAGGAGAATTATTCAGAGTTGGTAAGATAGTTTCACAAATTTAATTACAATTATAATTACATTAACAGATTAGATAGAGGGCCACAGTAATTTGGCAACCTTCTGTATACATGATGACCCATAAACAGAGGTAAAAAGTTTAAGGGTAGGTTAAAAACATCAAAAGGATTGAAGATTTTATTGCAATCCATGACCGTTAACGTTATGAGAAAGTTGAAGCAGATGTACAAGTAATGTAAGAATACCATACAGAGATTACCGAAAACATTCTCTGCACATAAATACAACAAATACTATTATAGATTATTCCATTTCAAAATGTTACAGGAGATATTCGAAGTTTCCCCCTTTGCAAGCGATGTATGCGTGGCCCTGACAGACCGTGGTTAGATGACAAGGTGGAAAACAACGTTTTCTTGGATATGCGTAGCATCACGGACGATGTAATGACAAAAACCATTTCACATTGGACATGCAACATTCATTCATAACAGCGTTAAATCCTCGTCCTAAAGAAAACAATATCGAAACTGCTTAAAAACGGAATATTGAGTCAAAAATCTGGTCCACCATGCCCAATTCATCATTGACCAATGGGCTAAATTGATGTGACGTCACGAACACATGATAACATGACCACATCATACCCGCCGATATGAATAAGTCTTGTATTCGTTTGTTTTGCATTGCGTTTGCGAAATATGTTATGCTTCATAAGCTTAAGTAACATACATTTACTAAATATACTACTTCATAATTGAATGAGAAATTATCACAAAACTCGAAAAATCAAAATTCAGGAAGAGTGTAAAGATACTATAATTCAGGAAGAGTGTAATTACACTTTAACAATTCACATTTATTTTTCAGACGGTTTAGAATAGTTGAAAAACTAGAATAAATGTAGGGGCTTTTACTTTTAGCTTGTTAGAAACAACCGATGATCTGTTGATACATAACAATATTTATAAATGAAATAATTTGAAATGCAAAATAAGCTTAATAAAAAAAAGTGAAAATAACTTAATGGCCGTTAATGGGTCAAAAATGTATATTTTTAAAGCAGAAAACAATATAAAACTCATATCATAAGTATACAAACAAACCCCCAAATCAAGTTTAAATAGGTTTAGCTTACCAAACAACATTTGAACAACACAATTAAATGAGAATAAGACTATATATACATAAAAGCATACTCATATTATTTCCTGCCGAATATAAATAATTAAATATTGTAAGAAATATATAATATTAAATATATTAATCGAAATAAAAAGGGGATATATACAATATATATTATTAGTATTAAGTAGTATTAAGAGAAATCCTATGTAAACACAGACCATGCTAGTTTGTTTTCGGTATATATCACGCGATTCTGTGAATTTAGTCCATTGACACACTTTTAAGGTGTGCGTATGGAGTCCCCCGTACTATGCTTATCATGTCTTAGAGATCCAGTTTCAAGTTGCAATAAACATGCGAAAACTAATACTTGCCTGGTATACATGTCTGTGGGAACCATTTTCGATTCATAGTTGACCTGCTTGTGGATTATCATCAACCAAATCATACTCTAAATATACGCCTACCAGATGCTTGATCGTGTAACGTTGAATGAACAAGCAATTGCTGTTCGCATGACAAAAAAAAGATATTTCCCCTTTAGATATCATTGTACGATGATGTTACTGGTCTTGGATTGCTATGCTAGTCTCAAACCTTTTGATATACCTTATTTCCCATTAGAGTTTGTATTTCTATTTATGAAACACTATGTATACAGTGTAATAAATATTTTTCACATAAAAAAAATTCGTAGTACTCAAATCAATTTATGTGAAAGTTTTTGTGTTTTAATGTTTCCTGCCTTTTATAACTTTCGTTATCTTCACTTAGGAATGGATGGTCCAAATGTATGACAATCGTGATAAGAATTGAAATCCTTCTATCTTGTACTCACAATACCACTAAATACCACTTATTCTAGAAAAGACCCAGCGTGTAGCGTGGATGATGCACGTTAAAGTTTTAGCATTGGTGTGATTTAGAATTTTAGTGAAGAGGTGCCAGCTCCGATACCGCTTACGTTATTTGAACGAGATTCAAAATTACGAAGTCCATCGCTAAGAGCCCTTTTGTTGCTTCTAGTGCGATGTGAAAAAAACAATGAATCAAACTACATTCTTTTCTGAGGTGGTTTTGAAACATATGTTGAAACTGCTCTAACACTGAATTACCAGGGAGATACCAGCTTAGGTATCATCCTCATCATTTGACGGAGGTCAAAATTAAGAGGTCCGTTGCGAATAATCCTTGTGTTGCTTCTCACATTGTGACTATTATAAGGAATTACGAATCACATTAGTTTTGTTGGGAATTCAAAGGATGTCAAATTTGATTGTCAGTGTAATTCAGAGACTTTAATTTTACTAATGCAATATCAAAATGTAATAATAGTGAATTAAAATCATTATAAATAGAAGATCTGAATAGAGAATTAAAAATTCAGTCAAAATCAACAGAATATTTTTCATTAGAATGCACTGAGTCAATATTCACCATCACTATTTTTTCAGAACTAAATAAAAGGAAAGTGATCGATTATATGAATTGAAGAGAAATCCTCTTGTGGGAATTTTTTTTCTGCTTACGAGCCTGTTGAAACATTGTAAGTCCTTGAAGGCGAGTAAGGGTCCTCTAGGGAATAAAAAAGAATGAATTTTTTTCGGAAGAATTATTGATCTCAAAATATTCATAGCTGTCAGTGCAAGAGCAACGTCCATTCCATCATAATATCCTCATAAATCAAACTTAGACTGATGTTTTCATTAAAAATGTATTGCGTATTTTTTCTGTTATCTTTTTGGGTAAATCCTCCATAAATTCACGTAAGAAAGAGTTTTGATTTATTTTTCATACCACATCAATTAATTTGTCAAAATCTACCACACCTCCATTTCGTTCAACTTGTTACTCAAATGCGTACGAAAACGGGTACGGAAGCTTTTGCAAGGGCATACCGTTTAACACTCGATACAAATATCTGACCTTTCATTTTTATCATGAAAGTTATGAACACGGATAAGAAGAAGAATTTCGAAATTAGACACTTTTCGAGAAAATGTGCGAGGAATTTCAATGGACAAGATATATTACTTTTAGAGTAAAATGTTACAAAACAGAGAATACATGTGTCAAGTTATTGAAGTTAAACAATCGTATAGAGTGCTAGTAAATAATAAAAGTGTTTTTTTTAAACTGGAAAAACTTTGTTTATAAATGTAATATATGTGCGAGATTTATCAATGTTCATTTACGTTGCCTAGAGAAAATTGTTTAATTTTTAAATATTTTATTAATGTTTCAATTTGCTATGATTATGATAATGAAAAGCTGTTAGTATATTCATTATTAATGCAAAAAATCAATAAAACAGAGTAGATTTTAAGTGACACACACGATTGTTTTATACATGTATGCATTTCTCATAACGTGTCTTTTGTAATTTTTATATCACATTTGGTTTTAGAATAATTACTTTTTTGATTATTTTTTTGGTTTAATTAATATATAGTTATATATATCTATTTTATTTAAATTTTTAATTGATTTTCTAATATTTTAGATATTTGTTTATATGAAATTTAGTTGTTTGCTGTGAAACTGATGATGATTAATTTGTTTATTTTCTTTTTTTCTATGGTTGATTTTCAGAATGTGCTGATTTTTGGTATGTTAACATAGTTTTTCATAATGTAATTCTCTGAAATGTGAAGGTTTGATCAGTAATACCGGTAGAAACACACACATTATTCCATTCCAAAATATGGAAAAATATTATTTAAATTATTTCCATTAATCCAAATTTTCGCTTTTCTTTCTCTTAAAAATTTTCTGGTTTGTTAACAGAGTTATTCGGTATTTAGGTTTTAAGTTTGTAGACTGTTTAAATATTATTTAATTTTTTTCCGTATAAATATTAATTTGTTTTTCAATGATTTTTTGAATAATTAGTTTTTTAATCTATTATTTGTGGTGCTCATAGATTAATTAATCAATCAATTGATTTTGTGTTGGATGTTTTTAGATGATTATTTATTTTATGCTGTAATTTGTGATCTCTACTATATATATATATATATATATACATACATACACCTAATTCTATTTTTAAGCGATATATACGTTGTCGATGAATACATGTAAAAATACATAGCATCTGTGGAAAAATAGAAGATTGGTTCCAGTCTTCAGAAATCAGCAAAAATACTACAATACTTTTCCACATTTGTAATAGTTGAATTATGTGACATTATGTGAGGGCTATCGAAAAATATTTAAATTATAATTAATATAACAAAAGTTTTAAAACTATAAACTTGCCATTTATTGATTTTTACGCAAATTTAATAAATGATTATGTCCCAGCCCTCTTTGGGCATGTGGTCAAAACATTGATAAGATTAAAAAAATATAAAGATTTAATAGTTGGCTCGCTCGCACACATTCTCATTGTTATTTGGTTGAGGGTAAACCGTTTGTTTAAATACTTTTTTTCTGAGACTTCTTTTGATGTTTCTGAAATATTTCAATCGAATCAAAACTAATGCCGCAGACGTTTTCACTTTGAACACAAAACTCAAAATACAGATAAAGCAGACAAAATTCCATATTGAAGTTGCAAAATTCGGAGAATTCACTCAGACGGAAATCACGTTACATTTTCCGTTTCCAATGCCATGACGAGGAAGAAATCGAAAGAATGTTTCAGTCGACAAATGGATCATTAATATTTTGGGGAGCCTTTAGTCATGATGGATTGTGCCATTTACAACGAATTTTAGGACGCATAGTTCTGCTCAATATCTGATACAGTTTGGAGTTTTATTAGGTGGCTCTAATTGAATATTTCAGCAGGACTACGCTTCTTGATATTTCAGCTGGACAACTTTTCTTGCCATATATTCACTGAGGAAGCGATTAACCATCTATATTCACCAAGAAAGGGTTTAAAAAAAGTAATGTTTTGTTATGGCAAAGTGGAAGTCCAGACGTGAACCCCGTGGAAACAATTGACGGGATATATTATACATAAAATTTAAGCTAATAAAAACAGTTTTCATCGACTCATAAACTTGGAAGTAACCTTATTGAACAAATGAAACATTTCGGAAATTCGACAAAACCATCAGGTCATTTCAATGAAAAACAGAATGTTTGAGGTTATCAGGAGAAATAGAGGACCGATATTACTAATTTTCATTCATTTTTGTTGTTAGATAATTTGTCTAATAATTCGTTAACGCTGATTTTTCACGTAACTCTAACATTTTTAATAATATATCACATTAATAATTAATAATTAGCATTTTTAATAATATATTAGATTTTTCAAAATTATTAAAACCTATTAATATATATATATATGTTGTAATATTATGTATCCCTCATTCGCTTAAATTACATTTCGAATTTTATTTATTTCATAATTTTCAAAAATCCAAAATGGTCTTAAAATTAGTTGTATATGTATATATATATATATATATATATATATATATACATACATACATACGTGCATCTATAACCTAATACATATAAAAATATTAAGTATGTATATAAGCTATCGTAATTTAACACACCGCTCAATAAGTCTGCGGTTTGACACATAATATATAGCAACACTGTTGACATACACATATGATTTATAAATAGTACCGACCTTCAAACGATACGTGTCAAGATTTCATGATGTAAGGGTAATTAGTTTACAGGTTACAGTAGTTTTAGTGGCCACAACTTAGCAATTTTTTAAGACAATAGATAAAAAGGAATTTCATGTGTTGAATAAATACTGTTTTTTGATAGAGAAAGATACTATTGAAGCCAAATACAGGATTTATAAATGTTATGGATATTCTGCACTAGGGAAATCAATTATTATTGACTGATATGCCGAATTTAAACGCGGTCGTACAAACACCGATGATGGTGAACGCTCTGGTCGCCCAGTATCAGCAGTTGTTCCGGAAAACTTAAGAATAGTCCATAAAATAGCTTTGGAAGACCGTAAATTGAAGTTGCGTGAGATAGTTGACACCTTAAAGATATCAGAAGGTGGTGTGTTTATAATTTTACAATTTTACTCTACCAAGATCAAGTTGCTTCGATTTGGATGCCGTGTTTGCTCAAACCGGCCCAAAAACAATAACGCGTCGATAATTCAAAGCGCTGTTTGGAGCTGTTCAAAAGAAGGATTTCTTGACTCGGTATGTAGCAATGAGTGAAATATTGAACAGTTACAACACACCTGAAGTAAAAAAAAATCGTCAGCTGAGTGGATGGCTGCCTGTGAAATTCACCCAAAGCGGTCAAAAATTCAGAAGTCAGTTGGTGAGATTATGGCATCTGTATTTTGGGACGCATATGGTACTTCATTCATCGACTATTTGAGGAAAGTAAAACTATCACTATCGAATATTACAAGGCATTATTGGGTAAATTACGAATAGAAAGCTAAAAAAAAAAAAAAAAAACTGGCTTCACATGTGAAAGAAAATAGGACTCTTCCATCCTGACAATGCTCCGTGTCTCAAGTCGATGAAAATTTTATTGTTACATGAATGATTTGCACTTCAAATTGCTTCCTCATCCACCGTACTCTCTAGATCTGGTCCTCAGCGACTACATGCTTTTTTAAACATCAAAAAGATGTTCTAGGAAGAGAAAAGTGGATCAAATGAAGAAGCGATTGTCAAAAATGATGCCTTTTTTGAGGTCAAAGACAAATCATTCAACAAAAAATGGCATCGAAAAGTTAGAGGAGTGTTGGAATGAATGTACCACTCTGAAGGAGAGTATGCTGATGAATAAAGTAAAGTTTCTAAGAAATTGTTTTTTCTTAGACTGAAGATTTATTGAATAATGTGTTACTTAAATATTGATGTATAAATAATATATAAAGTGAAAGTTATTTCTTTAAAAAAATAAAAAAATAATTATATATAATTTTTATAATGTAATGTATATGTTTACATTATAAATTATATATAATTAGTTTTATATATAATTTCTAATGCGTGCACGCACGCACACACACACACACACACACACACACACACACACACACACACACACACGAGTGTGTGTGTGTTTCTATTATTTATATCTTTAAAATAAGCACACACTTTTTTTTAAACAAGTTTTCCGTATCAAAGCTGCGTACTAATGCGTAAGCTAAGGCAACGGTAAATAATAAGATTAATTATTCAAGATTTGTAAATATTTAAGAAAAATATAATATAAACGTTATAAATGTATGTAATTTTAATACAAGAACACTGTCAATGTTATTAGTATAAGGAATCTTGTAGTATTTTCACTAGATTTTCCCAAGTAATAGGAAAAAAAAAACCTTTTAGAGAAGAAATGGTTCATTATGGAGTGTAAGATTGATCTGATTAACTCAGAGATGTTCCATTCTCCATTTTTAAAAGAAATTGCTTGTGTTCATTAAGTGAAAATCTTTAAATGTACGATGGAAATTTAAAAATGCGAAACAATTAATCGATAAAAAAAGCATAAATTGTAAAAGTTATGGCATTTTGTAAAATGGGTCTGTTAGCTTTCTTATATTTCGTTTTGATTATCGACAAATACATTTATTCTACTGATTAATTTCAAGTATGGTCTTTCTATTGGAATCGTTTGATTAAAGAACATTTAAAAAAAAAGAATTTTTAAAAAGTTGTGAAGAAATAATTACCATCTGAAAAAAATTGTTTTAACTTAAAAGTGTTTAAAACTTGGGAATATTTAATTTTTTTTTTAAATATAAAAGTAAAGAAATATATCGGCTTCTTTGTCAAACGGGTGATTCAGAAGGAAATCAATAGGAAGGTAGGTAATCAATTTTTTACAGACAGTACATCTTCAGCATTATTATTTATACAACAAATTAATACATCGAAATTTTAACTGGTTAGTACACACACACACACACATGCCATATATACATACATATATATATAATGACTGGTAATATTGTACTTTGAAGAAGCACGAGGGATATTGGTGACTTATCCTGGCTGAATTATTCCAATTTTCTGAGGTAAAGTCTGTTTCCGAATTTCATTTTCTATACTTAAATTCTAAATGAGTTTTTCAAGTTACATGTTAAAGAGAAACATTTTGTATTTATTTTGCATACCTAAATTTTAAAGATGGATTGTAATAAAAGGCCTTCCTTTGCAGGGCACAACAGTTAGAAATGCATATATTCTTTTATTTCTCAACTCGATTTATCGTTCCTCGAACTTCTATGAAAGTCTTATTTCCATCTTCTCTTTCATCTCCTCTACGATTTATCTTTTAATCTGTGATGCGGTTATCAATTTCTTGCGTCAGACAAAATCGTCTATTCTCCAAGTTCAATATAAATTTCTTTTTTCTTCGAAGAGAACAGTCTCTAATAAAAGTAAAACTTCGTTCATTGATACAAACTTAAATGTAGCTAACAAAGTTTCAAGTGCAGAATAATCTTTCTCCAAACTAAATTTTAGCTCATGGTTTTAAAACTTGTGGGTTTTATTGTTTGCTAAGGTCTTGAGCATTTTGTTATAAATCATTGCAAAATTTGCAGCCGGAGATAACACTTCATGATTTCACTGTTTATTCAAAAACATACACTTTAATACGAAAAACATAAGATAATACAATTGAACCATTAGTAACATTAGATTGTGGTACAGTAGTGTCTCCCAATAAGGAACACCCAAAGAAACATTTTGTTCCTTATCCTCCTTAGCCTCAAGGCCAACTTTGAATCATAAATTTTTAAATTACTTGTATTATTTGATTCTAAATGCGTGGAAAAAGTAATACAATATTAAAAAATTATCGATTTTTATTTTGGAGAAAACCAGTGTCTCTTGGAAGAGATATCGGGTCAAAGTGATGATAATTCTATTCATTTAAAATCTTTCATTAATCTTAATTTAATGAGTAATCATTTTATAGAGTAAGATGAGTAAGATTTGAATCACAAAATATTCCTATCAATGTTTGAGAGGTCCTGACTTAAAATTTATCATTCGCATTTTTCTCCCTCCTTTGGCTCTGTATGAAATCATTTCTAAATTTTAATTGCTTCGATTAAAAGTTGCGTATCTGAACATATTTTCGCGATTGCAGAATTCCCTTTTTTCCCATCGGTACTCGAATTCAGGAGGCTGCATACCTAGTGTAGAGTCGTGGATGCTGGCGGTTTCGTCAGTCATGGAGTTCGATCTTGGCCACCAAAATCCCGTGTAGCGGGCTGATGCCTATTAATCTGCCGGAAAAGATGCTCCATTGGCGTGGTGTGCAGATGTTGGGAGGGGTGCCAGCTCAGTTAAGTCCCTCATCCTGACCGTAGTTCAAGAGTGGGTCTGCGTACCAAAGCCCTCGTTTTGCTTACTAATGCGACGATTACCAAGAAAACTAAACTAAGCTCAGGTGGGCAAATTGCTTAGCTTATGATCACAATTATTGATCATGACTATTCATTTCAGTTTCTGGCAGATATAGATATATCTTAAATATCTACGGTTGTTATTCAGTTAGCAAATTAAGAAATCATTCAGTCAGAACAAACATACTAAATTCAAGTGATTTTACAACAATTACAAATGTGTCCTCTTGACGACACTAAGTAATCTGAGTTCTAGACTGTGAGTGGAAAGATTTGGAGAAATATGTATATTATATAAAACGCATTTTAAGGAATTCGGGTAGATACTAAGTAATTTTCTACTACAAAACACGATGGGTTGCTTGGGTGTAATTTCTTTCTTTCAGAAAATATAATTATATTTTACAATAAGCAAATAAATTGCTCATAGAAATATTTTTCAGTTCTACCACACATATAACGTGCTTGATTCCTTAATAACTTCTTTATGTTGCAACAGCTTTTTAAAGTGTTGTTTAGCGTCTCCCTATAGACACGCCGGGACTGAGTATCGATCTTAATAGAGAACGGACCAACAGAATCGTCTCTTAAACAGGGTGTTCACATACGAGAGAATCTTATAAGATGTTGACTGTATTTTACATAACTTCTATCTAGTTAAAAATGTTTTGCAATTACTCAAATCTTACTGCTTCAATCGATTTTATTTTAAAAGTCTTGCACTAAAATCAAAGAAAATCATATACTCTTTCTTCTTCATATTAGATTTCCATTTGTAAAACGCAGTATATCTAAGAACAACAGATGTATATAATAAATAAATAGAATCTAAGGATAGAGGTGGAAACTCAATCAAAACAACAGATAAAGTTGATGAAATCATGAATTGTATGCCTTCATGTTTCTCTAAACTATAAAGTGAAAATGTCGATTAAATGAATGAAGCTCTGGTTTTCCTTGAACCTGTTGAAACATTGGTCTCTTTGTTTACGAGTGGTCTTCTAGAGAATGAAGTAAAATTATTTCTGAAAATATGGATCTCAAAATATTGATAGCTGTCAATGCAAGAGCAACGTCCTCCACATGAATGCTCTCATAAATCAAGTAGATGGATGTTTTCTTTAAAATGATTGCATGTTTTGTTCTATTATCTTTACGAAAATAGTATCTAAAACTCATTTATACCGAATTTTGATTTATTTTCGCATTATCATCGAAGTCCAAGTCTACACACCTCCGATTTCGTTCAAACTTTGCTCGGCAGTACGTGAAAGCGAAATGAACTCTTGGAAGGACATACCGTTTAAGGCTCCATTTAGACCTTCATTTCAGAATGGATGTTCTGACAACTGAGAGGTTCAGGAGAATTACGAAATTAGACACGTCTGGGAATATGTAGCAAGGAATCTGTATGGGATAGTCCACTATTTTAGGAAAAGTCACTAAAACTAAATATGTCCAGAGTTAGAAATTAAGTAAAGAAGAAATTAAATAGGGGTACTAAACCTAATGCGCGTTGTTTAAATTATTGGAAAGATTTTATTCTAATGAAGCGCAATGTTTGTATCAATGTGACTATTCCTCTGATTGGATACTTTGTAAAAGAATAAGACATTTTCATTTTTAATACAGCTGATTATGATAATCAATACATTATGCATTTCATCAGATACGAGGTAAAAATGCAACTAAAAAATTCTTGGAGAAATACTTAGACTTCTATTAAACTGAATCACATAATTTGACGCATGAAATGAAACCATTCCTATATATATAATTATATTTTCTTTTATAGACTTTCATTTTTCTGATAGGGACATTGCTGTCCACTTCCCTTTTGATTTCCGCTTTTCTAATTTGTTTGAAATTCTAAATTTCCATTGTTTCATCTCGCATTCCTTTTGTTTGAGTTATTTTTAATATTTAATCAAAACTTTTTCTATTTTACAATTATTTTTCTTTGGTTATGATTATCCTGTTTTCCTCTTGATTAGTCATTGGTATTTATCTTAAATATCTTTTTCCATCTGTTTTGCATCTTTGATTTTATTTAAATTCTATAGAAATGTTTAGACAACATGTTAGAAAACCAGCAACAACATGCAATAGAAAGATGTTCTAACAAGTGTTGGATCTAGTCAAGAATGATTGTGAGGAAGTTGCAGCAATTCCTGAATTCTCCTATGCTAACGAGGACAGGCTGTAGAGCTGAAGGAGATCGATCTGGTATTCGATTACTGGAGCCGATATGGTTGGCTAGTGGATCTTCAAGGAGTTATCAGTAACGTAGTCGAGGAGTAACCGAAAAGCCGGATTGCTCTGTATATAATCTGCCAGATTGTCGAGTCTGCCTTGAGATGCCAAGTATTCTTGCTGAAATTTATCAGAACTCAATTAGTAAGTTGGTGACAGTTACCAAATAACAACTCAACTGTGACTCATTAAAATGTCGTTTCTGCTTGTATCTACGTCGCTAATCTGACCTAATGCTGTGTTTCCCTCTTTTTGCTGTTACTGTCCAGTTCTGTTATCTGCGTTGACTACTGGCCTAGAATTAACTAAATAAAGTGTCATTTGCGTTATTCTCCATGTTGGACTTTATTTCACTCATTATAACCACGAGGATAAATTTTATCACATTAGAACATGGTTTATTTATACTTAAATCACAATTTGCTTTGGTGTTTTCTAACATGTTCTTAGGTTGATTGGTTACATTATTTACGTTATATTGCTGCTTTTTGCACGTATTGATAGTATTTCTTTTGGTCCGAAGTTTTATGTACATTTTGTTTAGATTTTCAATGATGAGTGGCTTTCATGTGGATTGTATTTCACTTATTCTGATATTTTCATTATGGTATACTATAACTATTATTCTACTTATAACTGATATTAGTATTCTTATAATATGAATTGGTATACAACTTTTGGTTGTTTACTTTACCCTATCTTGAATGTTTGGTGTACAGTATTGGATGAAGTTGGATGTTTGAAAAAGATGAAGGTGTTAGTATTTGTGAAGGTGAGTAAAATAATCGCATTAATGTATTATATATAAGGTCTTCGATAATATTTATAATGGTAAGTTAAATAAAGTTTTTGTATTTTAGACATGTTAAGATTACTGTTTCCACAAATTTGATAGATCTATATAAGATAATAATTTATATTTTAATATATGATGATTATTCAAGATGCAAAAGGAAGAAAATCAATAACTAATTGATGATAAGTCTAATTTATTTTGTTAAAACTTAAATTGATATTTACTTTCCAATCAGCAAATTTGAATTTATAAGTATATAAATCAAGTTGAATATCATTACACTTAGAACAAATCTTTGGTTTGACACAAAAATTAATTTTTAAATTTGATTCTTTCATATTACATGTGTTTTGACGAGGTCGAAGTTGACCAAAATCAAAATTTGCTCTTTTATTAAAAATATGCAAATTTAATTTATCATGATCTTATAAATGCTGGCTTAAACATTATGAATTTTAATAAAAATATTTACAAGTATCAATCAAAATAATTATAAGGTTTTATTCAATATGGTAGAAAAAATTCAATAGGAAAAATGTTTTTGAAAAGTTAGAGAGAAGATTGAAATATGACATAGGACTAATATTTGAATAAACATTTTGGTGAAGGAGGCATTTGGTGATGAATTTAATACAAGAGAACTAAATAATTTTGTTCCGCTACAGAAACATTTGCTTTAGTTAGTTAGCGACTCTTTATCCAAAATATGAACTATGAATGCATTACTCCAAATTAGGATTAACTAACAAATGTTCAAAATACGATTCCATAATAACAATTAGAACCCAAATAGAATATCGGAGAAATTAAATTTATAATACGCTGTTGTAAGAAGTGTATTTAATGCTCTTCTAATAAAATAATTCCTATTAAAATCATAATATTAAGAAGCTCTTAAAGTTAAAATGGATCCATTATATTTCATGTATAATAATCAACTTAAAATGATGTTAAATGTACTGTTTGTAAAAGCGTATATTAAGGAGGATTATCAACAAGTTATAAAGGAAATTTAGCTATAAGTGGAAATACTTAAAATATAACGTTTAAAGGTAATAATTTAAAGCCTTAACATTCGAAATAACTTTTACGTTCCAGAAACAATTATTTATTAGTAAATAGCAATAAATCTTTTAGCTAATAATAGCGTTTAAAATTTGGAGAATATTTGAGTAAAATATTAAATTTTTCTTGTATAATGGTGGTTTCAATAATGATGAGTGATTTAAAAAGAACTTATTTAATCTTCTGAAAAACTTTGTTATAGATTTTGTAGACCAATTTCCTTATAATTAGTCTATTATTTTTGTAAAAAATTCTACATCCGTTAAACTAATAAGCAGTTTGATAGTAACTATTCTTTTATATTAGTGAGTAATAGTTGAAGAGAAATTTGTAATAAAATTATAGCGTCATATAAGAAAATTGTTTCATTATAAATAATGTTAAATTACTTACATTTTTAAACCAAGATTTAAATATTAGCATTATTTAATAAATTTAAAATTATTGCTAATGGGTGAATGTTTATAACTTTACTCGTAAGAATTACAAAATAATTATACAAAATGTTATCGTTTGAATGGTACTGCTATCATTAAAAATAGTACTGGGCCTTCTTCATGTTAGAAATAAACCGATTTGTGGTATTTGCACAGACATGATTTAAGTTGTTTTAATTCATTAGACATAGATGATCTAATTAATGTTCTACAAGAGATTTATAATAAATTTACCATTAATTGGTTGTAGCATATGAAAATAATTATTTTGTAAAGTTAATTTTTAAGGATGAAGAAAGTATATATTTTTAATGATGGAATACATAAGTATGAATCTGGTATGCCACTAGGTCATACATTATTAGTTTGGCTATTTATTTCAGTATCATGAAAGATGTAAAACCCTTTTTATCTTTTATCAGAGCACTGGAAATTATAACAAATAATGTCATAAACTGGAATTTTAGATTTTTAAAACAGTTCTAATTGAATCATTAAGTCTAGTGTTTACAAAACCTTAATAATTTTCATAAGCTCTTTGTAAGCAAATATTATCCCTTGCACTTGGCTAAATGCTAATTTATAAATATAAATAGAGTTACTGCACACTTAATTTTCTTAAAAATATTCTATTTTTACTATATTTTCATTTATTAATTTTCTTTTGATTTTGTATACAATACTCTGTCAATCAAAATATGGCAATACTTTCTACTTCAGTTCTCAGCCTCTTTTGGCGGTTCTTCATTACTGATTGTATTATCTGATTTTTCCGTCTCATGTAAGTTATGGTTCTATATTTTAATTTTATCAATTTGTTTATTTTATTCTTTTTATGGATGTATCCTGTATACCTGTGGTTTCATGGGTATTTAATTAAGATTTTCATTTTTGTGGCCTTTGATGTTTTGAAATTTAGTTATAAATTACACTTTATAAAACAATTTTCTGTTTGATAAAATTTGAAACTGTAAAGTGTGTTTAAACCTAACAAATTGATAACCCAGTAACAGAATTTAAATATTATATTTCATTTTCTTCCTTAGTTTTCTCTATCCTATCCTGTGCTTCCAAAGTCTGTACATCCTTTTGATATTTTTATTTTGCATTTTACCCTTATTTAAAGTAAAGCTCATTTTGAAAATGTGTACATTGATGAACTTTTAAAGCTTTATATCTTACTTTCCATTTTGTGTATGAAATTAATCTATTAAAATAAATTATAAATTGTTTTCTTTTTCTGTAATATTTTCTAACCTCTACATTTTGAGTATGGCTTTTAACTATTAATTATTTCCTAATTTTGCTCTAATATTTTATTCTTTATTTAATTAATTCATGTTAGAATGGCCTTTATTTTATTTGTTTTACGGTTTCATCTTACCTCAGACTCACACAAAATATATTTATCTCTACTTATACATACACATGCAAATGCACACATGCATACGTGCACACACAGAGACTAACAGAAATAAAGCATTCCGAATGCATGACCGAAAAGAACAGTCCTTTTTCATAATAAGATTATTATTCATTTTAGCAGAGAAAGAGGCAGCATACTATCCATAAGGTTGGATATGCATCCCCACCTTTTAGTCGCAACCGACAAGAGTAGAAGATCGTAGAAGAGCATAAGAGGAAGTATTTTCACCGTTCATGTTAATTTATAATGGGATCTTATAGGGACGTCTGTAAGTCACATGGTACAAGATGAAGGGATTCTGAGGGAATTTTCCTGACGTTTATCAGTCTGGAGGGATAATTTCTAATAGATTTTAACTATGGGAAAGTAGATTAAACAGATATTATGAGCTCAAGATCTAATTAATAAAATGATAATTATTTGGAATAAGTTTAGAAGATTAAAATCTAGCAACACTTTTATTGCAGCA
Organism: Nephila pilipes; assembly: GCA_019974015.1. Lineage (NCBI taxonomy): Eukaryota > Metazoa > Arthropoda > Arachnida > Araneae > Nephilidae > Nephila > Nephila pilipes. Next base: position 338,532 of record BMAW01070197.1, read on the forward strand.
AATCCCAAGAATGTGTCTAGTCAAATTATTTTGACTTCTGGCTTTATTCATTAAGAAAAGTCTTTGTTTAAATAATGTGAGTGTGTTATTATTATTATCAAAATACACAAGATGAATGTAAGGTGGTTACTATTTATAGGGCTTAGTATATCGAATATGCAGATCGAAAAAATTCTTTTTTTAGTTAGAAACATGGAAATGTCTAAAAATTATGTGTTCCTAATTCATGTCATTTCAAATTAATTACTAAAACTCATGAAGTCATTAAATCAACAATAGAAAATTCATTTTAATTTGGACATAAATCAGTAACCGGGGCCTAACGTTTCAATAATTCTTGAAATGCATGTATATATCTTATTCACAGGGCATTTCTAATGATAAAATTGAATCTCATTTTCTTTTTTAATTCTTTTATAATTCTACAAATCAATGTAATTCAATCTACAGATTATATTATTAGGGAAGTGGTTATGAAAATGATGCATATAATAAAGAAAAATAGCGATTTTGATAATAATTACAAGTTTTATTTAAATCGGATAGTTTTATGTAAATTTCTGCTATAAAGTGTTAAATATTGGGGGTGTAATATAATAGTAGAATGAATCATAAAACTATTGTCTTTCCCCCTAAATTCAGACTTAGAAAAGCTTTTAAATGGTATTTTGAAATCTTTCATACAGAAGAAAATTATTAAGAAGGAAATTTTTTACTTGACTTCTTAGGAATATCTTAAATAATTCAGGTTATCTTCTGTATAAATTCTAAAGGAAGGCTGAGGTTTCCTTTACTTCAAAGATAAATTGTTTTGAAGTTCGCTCTGATTCTATAAAATGCCGAAAATAATTTAAAATGATCAAAGTGAAATTTTACCAAGATTTTGTTTTCAAATGCATTTGTTTATTATTTTAAGACACTCGACTACCTAAGAATGAGAAGTTTTGATAAAATTTTAAGTAATTATGCTGTTTTCAATATATTTTGTTGCATTTAGCTTAGTATTTTATTCTTTCTTAAATATAATTGAAAGTTGTTTTGTACCATGTATAAAATAAGTAAAAAAAAAAAAATTAATTTAATCTTTTTCAATATCTGCTATTGAACGAGCGGTAATTAAACTGCATAATAGGAATATATGTGAAACTCTTATTTTTGAAAATTCATTTAAACTATATGAATCAATTTTTCAATTATTAACATAAGAAAAATCTTTAACTTAATATGATTTATTAATAATATTCAGAAACTTTTTTCAGCCTAAGGAATTTACTATTCATATTTTGAGTTAATAGTTTTCACTACTCACTCATGAGTTTTTCATTTATTTCCTTCTTATTCAAGCCTTATAAAATAATTTATTAATGAAATAATGTTGATATTACTTAACACAAACAGTATTTATAATACAAAAATGATTTTTGTGTAATGAGATGTTAAGCAGTCTTGTAGAGAAACAGTTCTGTAGGGATGTATAAAATGCTCTCTCCGACTTACAACGGATGGATCAGGTTATTTACGTATTTTGTTTTGGACATCGAAAGGCTCTGTTACAAGAAATGCTAAGCGTATTCCAAACAGAAATATAAGACAATCTCGATTGAATAAAAGCTCTGACATGCTCTCAAAATTCTGAAGGTCATCAAATAAAGAGACAATCCCATAATAATAAACGATCTTGTGATCGAGATCAAATTGTTACATTCACTATAAATTTCTCTCACTCTTATATAAGGAGCAAATATTCAGAGCAAGACATTTCGTTGTATCATTACATTTGATTGATTACCTCTTTCAACAGCTATTGATCTCTACAATCTACTCACTCTACGCTCAAATGATGCTAAAAACGTTTTTTACAATATTTTATGTATGGCATTTTTGAGATTTTTCGCTAGATGAAAACAGTAAAATATATTGACCTTCACAGAGCATTTGGAAAAATATGTGAAAATAATCCTTATGTCATTTTTAACTGATAATTTAATAAATCAAAAGATTGAGAAGACCCTTGCGTGACATATTTTATCACAAATCTTTAAGGAGAAATAGCTCCACGTGTTATAGTGAAGTCAATACAATTGCGAGTTAAAAAGATTTTGATGTACTGAGAATTAAAAACATACATATTTTTGAGATATTGTTTGAACTGCCATGCATCTCCCTCTAGTATAATTGCTAAATAATTATAATTTAAAGAACGATTAAAGATACATACACAATTGAGCTGAATCCTTGATAAATATCCATGCTCTCTCTAGTTAACAGCTCGTATCTATAACTATTGGGCCTAGAAGAATTAGGAATTTTCTTAATATTTTTGACCAAATATGTCAATGGAATTTGGCATTTTACTACAAATAATTTTTTCATTATAATATACTCGCACATGAAACAATATAGCTATCACTTAATATACATAAATAATTTCAGGCAAGACTAGACTTCGTAATTGCATTAATCTTTACTCCTGAAATTTCTTTCACTATATGACTAGCACATTATTATAAGAAAAAATGTCAGCTACTAATATTTCATTTATCAAATTTCTTAATACAATCTCTCAATACATTTCGTAAGTTTTCCCAAAAATTCTTATTCTTTTAATTTGAAGCTGAAAACAGTTCTTTTACCACTTCTCAGTTATTTCATACTGGTTTGCATAATATTATTGATAAGCCAGTGAAAGAATTATTTAATAATCGATGCGCCTCTCTAGAATGTCTTAAAGAATAAACAGAACAAGCAGAAACACAGTTTATTACTATTTACAGTTAATATTTAAATAAGTGCCACATAAAAATTTCCAAATCTGAATGATATTATAAGAAATATATTTAAATACCAATGAAAAGTTGTTGTATGGCCACTGAAGGGTTTGAAAAAGTCATAACTTAATAAGTTTAGATATTTTTTTAAAAAATTATTAATATTAATTTTTTTATAGAGAGCTTGTCTTAGAGATTAAAAATATTATGTATGATATTCAGCTTCGAATAAAACTCATTGTGTTTTCAATTCCAGTGCTAAACTAATCATTGTAACTGTGAAAAAATACCGAAATATTTTAATATCGGAGTCTCTTTTAATGATAAAAGGATTAAGAACCCTTTTCTCGGATACTGGATTGAAAGAACTGGTGTGGTCTCTCTCGTCTTCCTTAAAAAGATCCCAAAGGCTTGTAAAAGCTATTTTTGTCTTTCATCGTTCAGAATATTAGTGCCCTCCCCCCCAAAAAAAAATTAGAATGGAAAAATAAGTCACAAAAGAACAATAAAATTGTTTAAGATACTGTTTTATTGTTCCTTAATTGGCATCCTCACTTATGATTTCCTTCACTTTTTCTGAGTATCATTAGTCATGTAAACTGCTCCTAATCATCTCTGTAGGAATAGGATACCATATTTTAAACGTAAGTCTATTAAATGAATAGTTAAGTAACGTTTTAACAACTTGTTCACCGAATTCAACAAAATAACCAAGTACTATTGATACGAATGTGTAGACCACCATAATATTTTCATCCAAAACAGAAACATTGTTAGCATTCAATCATTCAATCAATTTGACAATCATTTCATACCCTATTATTCTATGTGAAGACTTATACGAGTATTTAATGAATGTACTTTGCCCATGATGAATGTTAAAAATGAGAATCAAATCAAATTTCAAGGAAATTTTTATGAATTATTGAATAATTTTTAGTATTAGAAATAAATTGCAATGATTGCAATAATCTATTTACCTTAACATCTTAAACAAAAGAACTTAAGTACATATAAAGTGATAAGTGCTAAATGATGTTCCCTCCTTTTTCTTTGTTTATTCAGACGTTTGTTTTTTTAAAAAATTCTTTCGTTGTTGTTGAAGAAAGCTGCCGCAGATATATGTAACTTCTTAAGCTGTAACGTGCTTCTTTTTAAAGAATTTAAACTTTGCTTTACACGACTGTCCTTTAAATATGTTTTCTTTTTTCCCCTCGAGTAATTTAATTCATTGTAAATGAGAATAGATTGAATATCTGAAAAAGTACTAAAGAAAATTCGATGACACATTTTCCCAATTATAAATCATTATAGAGAAACATAGTATTAAAAGCTTAATTGAATATTCGTTACCTTTTAAGCCTCTTTACTTTTGTCTGTTATATAAAACTATTTTGAGATCTTCTAATCTCATTATTTCATTTTAACTTTCGTTATTTCGCTTAAAATATCTGAAAAATACTTCCGGGATATTTTTCTTTCAGAAATTATTGATTAATGCATTAAAAATAAGAGAAAACGAAGTTTATTTTTAAAATTTACTACAAGTATTTTCATGAATAATATAGCATTAACGAAAATAACCGTGGGACTTAGCCTTGCTAAATTATGAGTATTTATAGTTGGGCTTATAAGATCGTAATTGTAGAATTATTATTATACATTGAAAAACAGGTCACCACCCAGAACTTTAGTATTCCTTCAGGTTTTTTGGAAAGATTTATAGCTGAGAAACTCGTTTTAGAAAATTATATTAATTACAATTAATGCTCTTACACACTCGAATCTAATATGGCCAATTATGTTTAATGGATTACAACCATTATTCTCTGTGTGGTCTCGGTAGCCTAGTGCTCATAGTCGCGGACTTGCGGCCAACAATTTTCGTCGAATCGGGAATTCAAGCTTTGATGCCACCCGAGATCCACCGCGTAGCCGGGACTGATACATGTTAAATTTGTCGAGGTTCAAAGTCCTTCCGCTGGTATTTTGTTGAAGTTCTTAGAGGGAGATGCCAGCTCAGCGTCCTCGTCACTTGACCGAGATTCAAAATTGCGAGGTCCTTCTTTAATAGCACTCGTATTGTTTCTAGAGCGACGTTAATAAAACCACTTACTTCTGATATTCTCTATGCAATTTTGGTTATGTTTGTCTATACATAGAGCTTCTATTATTTTCCATATTTGCAAGACGTTGTTCCTTAATGTAAATGCTCTTTCTATCAAAGTGAAAGTCTCTGTTATAAAAACACTTAAGAAAGGTCCGTGGATGGTTAAAATATATTGGACACATTTGTTAGTGATATGCAGTTTGCAGTTATTTGTTGAATAAAATTCTTTAGCAAGAAAGAAGTTATTCTTGAAGAATGTGTTTTAGGATGGAGGGTGGATTTTGAATAATGACTTGCCGGTCATTATTCGAGGCTGTATGGATGGAAATGTTACCGTCTATGAATTACGGATATCCAATATTTGAAGCAAGTTTGGTTAATAGAGGAAAATACAACAAATAATTGCTATTAACCTTGTCTAATATCAGAGTTAATTCAGGAAATTTCTGCTTCACTTTTTCGAAATGTTCAGCGAAGGCTTAGTAAATGTTTAGTATTTCTTGTAACACACAACTAGTATTTAGAGTAATTACATTTAATTCATCTGAAAAATAACTACATAGCTTAAAATAAATTTCTTAACAATTTGCTACAGGATATTTTAAGCAGTTTGTCCCAATATTCAAACTGATTAAGAAGCATAATTTTTTGTACTCTTTTAACAATATCAGTAAAATTATTAATGCTCCTAACACTGATTTCCTTAATAAACTAACAGCCAGAATTTTGTAAATTATAAGAATATTAGTGGAAAGTTTATAAAAAATACACTACAATTACTTATTTTAAGATAACTGTCCTGTTGCAAATATAAGCTATTTGCCAGTTTCCCCAAAAATTAAAACGTCAGGATAATTTGTACTAGTTACACTCAAGTGTCCTTATTTTTTTTAAATATGCGAGGAAAAAAATTGTGGTTTGTATAATTTATTAATGAATATTTTTGTTTAAAATATGAAAATTTTATTATTCATTTAATTAATTCAAAAATTAGATTGATATAAAGACTGATATAATTTTCATAATTGTACTTCAATGCTATTCCAATGCTATAAGTGTAACTTTAATTATTTCAATGGTACTATGAAAGTATATATGGACGGTCAGAACAAAAGTCGGGCTCAGTACTGAATTAACGTAAAATGCCTTGATTCAAGCTTCGTACAAAATTATTATTATTTTTTATTTTGTGTGTATTTAATTTATCACATTACTCAGATCAGTTAATTATTTGGAGATTAATTAGAAGAGTAATTTCTTGCTTTAGTGATTAGACATTTAAGTAGTAAAGTAACTCAGTATTCCGAAAATGATTTTACTAGTTTTAAACTATGTGAAATCTAATTTTAACGATGTTAGTTATATAATGCTCCAGGTGTCATTGCATGTAATTTAATGAGGTGACCATGAACCTGAAAGTTTTGGATGCATATTGTTACGAACATGAGATGACAGTTCTCTTGTTTCTTTTCTTCTGAAAATAATTCAGATGAAAAGAAAAGGAAAAGAAACCATTTGGTTTTGCCATTGGACTATTTTGAGCTTGTGTGAGCTCTCCTTTCAAAATCCGGCCAGCCCTGACTATATAAAAAAAGCCGTGTGCTATAAAAAAAGAACAAAAAGCAGCTACTCAATTCTTTTTGTCGCAATATTCACCAACGGTTTTATCTCAAGTAAACTTTGCTTCAATGTTCAGGAAGGCATGAGGGAATTGAGAAGTTTATGTGGTCGAACAAATATGACGCATGAAAAGGGGGGGGGGCAAGACATCAAAGATTATCCAACCAGCTCAAGAGTTGGGTCTAATGACACGGCATGTTGTTAAATTGTTACTGGAGTAGTTATAATCACATTGTCATAACACAAAAAAAAAATAGTATTGTCAAGGTCAAATTCTGATTAAGTAACTACTGGAGAGCCAATTCTAAGCAACCATGTTTAAAAAGCATTTAAAGGAACTTAAAGACATATAAAGGCAAAAATGAGGAATATTTTTTTTTTATTTTCCTTCTTAGTTATACATCAGTTTGCTTAAAGTATTCTAGAAAATTTAGAAATGTTCTTGAATAAGCGCACAATTTTCCACTTAATTTCAAAATTGTTTTTAACCAGGTATGCTGAAATAGAATATAAATTGTGAAATTATTTAAACAGAAATAAGTAATATATTAAATTATTTAGCTCTCTATATACCAGGGAAGGCAAGAATAAGATATTAATTTTTGAACATTTTGTACTCGGGAAGATATTTCTAGTTTGAAACATGTTTTCTAAAGCTGAGTGAATACAATCTGGAATTTTTCAGCTGCCTTCGTTGCTATTCAATGGACAAAATAATTATCTCTCAAGGCAACGTAGAAATAATACGCAATGACTATAGTAAATGATTTGCTGCGCATGGAACATTAAGAAAAACTCCATTTTTAAAAAAATAAAAACAAAAAGTATGTAATATTTGTGATGACATGGCCTCTAGGTGAAGCAACATACGTTGAAAACCACAAGAATTAACTGTTATCATAAGTAAGTATGCAAGGAGATACATATCTATTTAAGAAACAACTCTCACAAAAAAGTAATTGACACATGTTGTTATATTTTGTTTTTTTCCCCTGTTTTCTGAAGTTTTTTTCCTTTCCTTTTTCTTTTTCATATTTTCATTAGATCCTATTATAAATACCTATTTTCTTACTTTATTTTTTTGATTTCAGGTTAGCTTTTACCTTTAATTTGTATTCGCACATACTTTTCTGTGATCAACCCATTATTGTTTTTTTGCTTGTGTGACAAAGATTAATGCTATTTTTTCTCTCTATAGTTCTTCCTGAATATTTTGACATTATTTAATAAAATATTACTTTAACATTGGTTTCAATCGTAAAAGAAATAGTTCCTGAAATATATATTATTACTATCACAAAGAAAGTATTTTTTAAACACAATTCAATTTCATTTAAAGTTCCAAAAATGGTTTACTGAGACAATCATTGATATATAAAAAGCAAATTGAATTTTTATTACTTTTTGTGGCAAGTTACAAGAAAGTGAAATTTTAAATAAATGCAATCCGACGAAAATTTGTAAATAACCTCTCAAAAGTAATTACAAAAATGTCTTTCGATGAAAGGTATTAAATACCAATATTTAAGTAAAAAGTCTTCTTAAATAACACTTTTAGAACACTCTAAAATATTTCATTATTCAAATCAGTTCTAAAAATAAAATAAGTACATTTTATAAATAAATTTTATTGAGAGCAACGGTGATGCAAGAGATAAATAATGAAGGATTCAATAAGGATGATGTGACATTGCAACGATGTTACAATAAACTCACTCTTTTAAATAATCTTTCTTAATAATTCGAAAATAATCTAACCGAGAGAAAAGGGGGAACAAAACTACTGATAAACAAAATCTCTTCTTAAGTGATATCCCTTAAATAAATCTAAAAATTTTGCTCTTCAAAAATATTTAAAAATATTTTCAATACAGTAAAGATAATTCGAAAGGATTTTTGATACATCAATACTTCAGATAATCAAAGAATTTAAACATCAATAAGCGTTAAGGGCGCTCTTGATAAAGAGGTGTTAAACAAAAAAAGTACATGTAGTCTATTTAAATAACTTGAAAAATGTCAATACAGCAACATCGATTTGAAAACTCAAAACATACCAAAAGAGCATATTCAATATTTAAAAAGTGCGTCATTTATGCTTTTTAGCTGTTTTATTCTTCCAAAGAACAGCACTTAACGCTTTTCCGTTCGCGCATTAAGAAAGATTAGCTCTCGCGTAAAAGACAAGCGTTGATAAAAAAAAAAGAGTAAGTCATTAAAAGTCACTTACTTCTTTGGAAAATAAGAGAAAGTTAGAAACACGGTTTCTAACTTTTCTTAGTGCTGATGAGTTCTTTTAATCCTATCAGTAAGACATAAAATGTAGCTATAAATTATTCTGGACAGACGATGAAAAATGTTCGCCCCGAAATTGTATTATTTTGTATTTATATTCCAACAATATTTGGAGTGGATTATATTGGATTCAAATTTAGACTGAGAGGATTCTTTAATAATTTGTATAGAAGTATCTTTGTTTCTTGATATGTCGTCCTGAAGCGTTTTGAATTTTGTTATATATGCAAGGGTTAATTTAAAAATAGTGTATCAAAGGCCATACATTTTTTTAAAAATTTAACTCGATTTATTTTCAAAATTCTTATTGTACCTAAAAGCTACGCTTTCTATGCAATATATTTACTTATTTTGTTCCCTAGTATCATTGTTATGTTGAGAAATGAAGATGATAGTAATCCATATGGAAACCAAGCTGAAGCAACGAGATGCCATTGTGCCCGAACTTGTACCCAGGGATTTTCACCTCTTCCAAAAGACAAGAAAGTATCTGAAGGTATATCGTTTTCGTTATAACTAAGAAGGTAAAATTTTCATTAAATACCGATGTCGACAACAAACTCCGGAACTCTTCTCAGAAGGATTTGCCAAACTTGTCACGCTTCGCACAAATGTGTTGAAAGGGATGGGGACTATACAAAAAAAAAATGGTTCAAACCTTACAAATAAGATACATGTAGAGTTGAGGTATAACAAAAATTGTGAAAATCGCGGTTTATGAATAAAAAAAAAAGAAAGAGAGATTTTATGGCAAAGAAGAGATTTCTTTTCAACCAAGACTCGTGTTTTTTTCTCAGTCAGTAAACTCTGAATTATGTAAGTAAAGTGATGAATATTTTAAATTTATTCTGAACGAGGAAGGAGGACAATATAATTACTTATTCGTCACTTAGTGCGGAAGAAAATTGTAATGGGAAATGTTTTGTATAACTTTTATGTTGAGCATACCAATTTATTTATTTCATGTCTGGGTAATTTCCCGTTCTCAGTTACTTTAGGAATGTTTTTTTTTTCAATTTGTGCTTAAAAAGATTATGATCATTTAAGCATTACTTTTTAAATAAGTCTCATGCACAGCAAAAAAAAATCAACCTGCTTCATTACGACGAATCAGGAAGCATAGACACGTCTATAAATTATTAAAGAATACTCTTATTTTAAATTCCAATCGGATAAAGTCTATTACAAATATTGTTAGAATAAAAATACAAATATACCATTCCGTGACGAACATTTTCGTCTTTTCTTCAGAATAATTTATTACTATATTTTATGTCTTACTGATAGGATTAAAAGAACTCATAAACGCTTAGAAAAGTTAGAAACCACCTTACTAACTTTCTCTTATTTTCCAAAGAACTAAGTGACTTTTAATGACTTACTCAAAACTTGGCCTTTTTTTTTTTTTTTTTTTTTTTAAATTTTATTTTATCAACGCTCGTCTTTTACGTGAGAGCTAATCTTTCTTAATGTACGAAGGGAAAGGCGTTAAGTGCAGCTCCTTAGAAGAATAAAATATTTAAAATGCAGGAATGACACATTTTTTTTTTGCACTTTTGGTATATATGTTTCGAGTTTTCAAAACGACGGTGTTGTATTGGTATTGTTGGAATTAAGATATTATTACATTTCTACAAATTGTCGATATTTTTTTCATTTGTTACTGCAACTGAAATATAACGAAAATATTGACTGATGTGTTTTATACGTTGTTTATTTTCAAATTTAAATAACATCAAAATGTTGTATTAGTTCTGATTTTAAAACTGAAATAAATTTAATTTTGTTATTTTCTCAATATAATGTGTAGATGTACAAATATTATTAATTTAAAATGAGATAAAAATATCATTGCAATGTTTATGGCTTAGAAAAAATAATGGAAGGTTAGTTTTCTTAACTTTCCACTAGAAGCAACACGATTGCTATTGGGGACTGTCCTTATAATTTTAGTCAAGTGGCGAGAATGTCATCTGAGCTGGAATCACCTTCTCCTAACTTCCCCACCACGCCAATGGGAGGATTTTGAGCCCCGACAGATAAAGCGTGCATCAGCCGCTGCTACATGGCGCGTCTTTCGTGGCTAATGCTCGAACCTACAACTGGACAGAAACCACCGGCCACGAGTCCGTTGCCATAACCACTAGGCTACCGCGGCCACAGGAGAAAATAATGATAGTCCTAATTTGTAATTTTTTAATAATTTCCCTAGAGGAATTTTATAATAATACAGATAAATAGGAAAATCATGAGAGAGGAGAACTTAAATACTGTGTTTCAGAAAACATTAGTTCAATGTGTAATCTTAAGATGTCATTTTCATAAACAAATTCACAACAATCCATTAACAATATGACGAATAAATTTAATGTAAATAAAAAAGGAAAGGGAAATGTAAAGGAACGTTAAAAAAATTTTCAACATTGATACGAAAGGAAACGACATTAAAAAAAAACAATCGTATTAACTCATTTATATTTATAACTACGTTAAAAATTGAGGAAAAAAAAAAAAAAAAAAAGCTAAAATTAAAAGAAGGTTTGTTACACTAAGTGTAGTTTAGGAACAGTGAAAAATGTTATACATAAATAAACTGAAATGCAAACAATATTTCAGGATAGATAATGGTGGTCGGAATAGCCTAGTGTTTATGGAAGTGAACTTTCAGCCGGCGGGTATTTCGTCGAACCATGCTTTCGTATACTTGTGCCACTGTTATGTTATGAACGACATGGGATTCTCGAAATCAGAAAACTGTAATTTTTTCCGAATTTAACATAATATGTAACATATTTCTATAACTAACCATTATATGAAATTAAATTAAACATACAAAAGTATATACTAGTTTTGACAGCAGGACTCTAAATTTACTCTGCCAAAAGAAAATAGAATTCTTAAAACACAAACAAAATTACTCATCTGCAGTAATTATCAGCAGGGTAGTTATCTGTATTTTTTTCTGTTGTCAGCCATTTACTCTAAACCTAAATTTTGCAGTGGAAAAACTATGACACTTTATACTTGGAAAGACCAGATACTATTTTAGTTAAATATCTTTATTCAAAATTCGCATCAGTACTCAAAAGTGAGTACATACGCTTAGCTTACCATACAATTCCAGCTAGAATAAAAATATTGCCAGCAAGAAAATACAAAATTCCGAAGATTCAAAACAACTTTATTGTTGGCAAAGTGCCATCTGAAGAAAAGTCATGGTCCAGGGCCAGCTGCCCATTATCCTTTCTCCAGATGAGCATCTTACAGCCTCTGAAACATCGTGTAGCGAGGCTGAAGAACATTAAATTTGTTGAGGCACCAAGTACTTCCAATGGTCTAGTGGGGAAGTTTGGAGAAGAAGGTACTAACTCAGATGTTTTGTTGGTCACCAGACCCAGGATTGAAATTGTGAAGTTCGTCACCAATAGTTCTCGTGTTGCTTCTAAGTGCGAAGTTAATAAACGATCAAGGGCAGGTTTTGTCAGGGTAAACATTTTGCAATATACAGTTTTATACAAAATCATTCTAAATTACAAATTATAGTCACTACATACTAAGCTAAGAAAACTACAATGCTTTTCACGTATTGCTGGATTGACTTTAACTGATTGTTTTAATGTGAATTACTAATTGTTTTCACATAAATTCTACAATATT
>BMAW01070197.1:367093-387762 GCA_019974015.1 Nephila pilipes
GTTACTTTAAGCCCTTATTGTGTATGTGAGAGCTCTAAAAGATTCAATACGTAACTGAACTAAAGCACAACATTATATATATATATATATATATATATATATATATATTATACATAATATTATAATATAGAAAATACGAATTTATTAGTTCTAATATTTGATTGTCACCGGCACTATCATTTAAAATCTCCTTTCTATTTAGTGCAAATGTTGCTTTTACAGGACTCCATTACTATTCTTCTAGATTAACAGAAGTTGTGACGTTTTTTAGAATAATGTTTTAATTTCCTTTTTTATTATCTTTTTCATGTACTCTTTTATTTTTTTTTTAAATAATTATATTTTAATCTTTTTGCTTTTATAATTTTTCACTTAAAAGTTCTGTTATTGATATTTTACATTATTTGTCTTACTTTATTGTTCGTATAGTTTTTGGTTTTAATTGTATTTTAGAAAATCATTTCTTAATGGGGCATTTGGATCCATAAATCTGGAATAATCACTCATGATAATCTTTGGACTGTAGAAAACATTACATTACTTGATATGAAACGTTTGTCAGATTTTCATTTTCCCTTTATTTACTATATATTTCATATGATTACTTTCGTTTATATATATACTATAAAGTTTAATAATATTACAAAGTTTTATTTCGAGAAAACTTACCTTCATTTGCACTAAGCCCCTAGGCTGAACTTCGTAACCTCCTAGACTTTCGAGAATCATTTTGCATTGATCACTAATATGAATTTTCAAAGCTATAAGGAAAATAAACAATATATTTAAGAATAGAACATAAAAACATGCTAAAATAGGAAGTAGTTTTAGAAAGACATCGCAATGCAAATTATTTATAATCAGCATATGAAAAAACGGGGAAATTATTCAGTAATTAACTTATAGAGCTTGATTCTCATTGCATCCGTACATAACAAAAGTGATTTATAGCCGATTAATAATATTTGCATTCTTATCGAGCAATAATTAGCTTAATATTAAGCAAAATTCTCCATTGTTTACGAGACGTATAATTTAGGTCTATAAAAGTGATCGGTGTTTTACAAATGGATGTTATGCTGCATAATAACGAAATAATAAAAAAAATGGCGTTTCTAGGAAGGCAAGATTGATATCTAAAGAGCGTGGAGGTAAACAAAGTATTTATGTATACATTATACAAAGTTATGCCTTGTATAATGGCAGCAAAATTTAAAAGAAAATAACCTGTTAAAATTTAGGAAGCAAATATAAAGAAGCCTTTAAACCAGAAAATATAATTAATTGTTTTAAGCAAATAAGAATTTATTCAATATTTAAAAGTTTTAAAAAAGTGACTAAAATAAAAAAATAAAATCAAAATTGTTTGAAAATTTTCATTATCATTGCAAAAACTGAAATATATATTAGAAAATGGTGGATGTTATAATAAGATATAAAGAACAACTTCTCGTAAGTAAAATGGTGGAATGTACGCTTTGAATGTACAAGGAAACTCAGTAAAGCAAAAGAAAAAAAATGTTTTAGTGAAAAAAATACATATGCCTTTTTAGATTAATATATAGGCTTCGATTTTGAAATTTTTAAGTATCTTTTTATACTTAAGCATCTAGTTAAATCCTGATAAGTTGAAATACTATATACAAACTCATTTTTACTATACAAAGTTTAATATCTTTATATAAATTTAGTTTTTCTATATAGCTTTGTTCTTTTTATTGTACTATGTTAAATGTTTTTATGCATAAAAATATTCAGAAGAAATTATTTGAAATTTAAGAATATCTTTTATGATAAATGAAAGCGATTTATAAGAATATACCTTTTAATAATAAACATATAGTTTGAAACTATTGAGGGCTTCTGTAAATGTTGAACATTCTCATTTTGAATAACATTACCGATGGTTTGTTCTATATACTGCCGAATGAAATTAAAATTAATGCGTTTTTCAATTTGAATTCAAAGAAAAATAAATTTAAATTTCTTATTTATGGAAAGCAGAAAAAAAGGGAAAGCTGAAATGTATTTGATATCCGAAATATGAAAGTAATTCATCTTAGATATTGAACATTAACACAAATAAGTATCTTTGTAATTATGCACCTATGAGTAAGTACACTCAGTTCTGCAAACAGAGACATGGAATTAGTAAACATATGATTTAAAATGACTCTCAAAAATTACAATTATAGAGAAAAGAGAGGAACATTTTCTTATGCTCATATTCTTAATATTTAATGTAAAATATATTTCTTCCTTTACAAAGAATTATAGAATAGTTTAAATCCTCCAAATTCAGTATTTCTTTTATTACAATAATAATTGTACAAATTGTGGTTTTCACAAAGTTTAAATTTTCTCGATTAAGCATTGAAAACAATTACAATCAAAACATTCTTCAAATATATTCATTACTGCAAAAGGTAAAACTATTTTCTTTTACTTTACTTAAAGAATAATAAAGAAAAACTTTCCTGATTAAATTTAGTACAATTATTTTCCAGAGTTTTAAGTTAGAATGAATAATTAATTCTAATTCTTAATAAGCTATTTTTTATTACTTTTGAATATTTCTCAGGAAATGAAAAAACAAATAATATAACTAAGATAAAAGTATATTAGCTCTACTTAATAGTTAATTCTTTTTAGAGGTACTTTCTGTAAGTGAAAAGGCTTTAAAACAATATTAACGTTTCTTAGTTTTAGTTTAAAGAATTTAATACAAACAAAATAATTTTTAAATTGAGTTTCAGACAGAAGAAAGACAAATTTCGTAAAAATAATAATTCAAATATATGGAAAAGTATGAAAATGTAAAAATTAATTAAAGTATTTTTTTTATTCTTTCTGGGAAGTTTCACAGGTATATTTTTGGATTATGGCGAAGGAAAAAATACTTTTTTGATCATGGAATGTTGGATACCTTTTGCTCAACTGCTTTGGAAAAAATTATTAAATAAGAAATAAATTTTTCTTTTTAAACGAAACCTTACGGCTCATTGAAATATTTAGACTATCAAAATTTCTATGACAGTTTCTACTTTTTACTAATATTTAAAATGTAAAAACTTAAATGTAGTTAAATTAATTTTATTAATAAGAGCTTATTGTAATTTACCTTTAAACTTGATTTTTAACGAACGAAATATCACTGACAAATTTAATTCCTATCTATAATTTTAAGAAATGATTCAATAATATTAATTAATACTCCAAGTTAAATTGAAAACAAAATAAAGATAAAAACTTACGCAATCCATTCGATTCCATTCTGGAAGCAGTATTTACCGTGTCTCCAAATAGGCAATATCGTGGCATAGTTAATCCTACTACACCGGCAACAACTGGTCCTATTCAGAACGAAGAGTATTAAATATTTAATAAAATGTGTTTACACTAAATAAATTGAATTTAAAATCTAAAAATTAATAATAAAATTTTTCCAGAAATATTTCAAAATTAATTAGATTATTAATGAATTCTTACATTTTGGGTTAAGTATATAAATAAACATACAATTTCCACAAACGTAGTTTATATAATGCTTAGGAGATTTTTAATTTAAAAATTAAATTAAAAGAACTATTTATAGATTGACTTCATGTGCTAACGTGAACAACAAGAAATAAACGGGTAATACATGAAGTATAAACTAATTAAAATTTTAATGATCGGCAAAAGCAACCAAAGAATTTATTTATCATGATTAAAAGAATAAAAATGGAAGCTTGTCTCAATGTTTGTCTTTTACTAAAATCAAAATACTTTAAAAAAATAAGCGTAAAAATTAAAAATGATAGGTAGTTGAGTATATATATATTGTTTGTGTATACAATGGGCTAGAAAAAAATTTACAAAAGTAGAATATTATGAATGCATTGCATGCTTAATCTTTGAAGTTCATAGTTTTTGTGTTGGAACGTTTTCCATTTTTAATTTAAATTACTATTTTTCACTACGAATTTAACATTCACTGTTATTGGTCATTGTATAAAAACTATCTAGAAATAAAGTAATAATAAAAATAATCGTGTTAGAGGTTAAAAGTAAGTAAATTAAATTAAAATTAACAATTAGTAAGAATCTATCATTTGCTTTGAAAAATATGGAAATATTGAAGTAGTTAACATTTAAAAAAATTAAAAGTGAAAAAAAAAAAAATCATCAGAGAATCAAAATTTTGTTTCAGAAATTAATATCTACTTATGAATTTTAAAATAAATTTAGAAAAATAACTGGAATCAATATATGAAAACAACTGATAGAAAACATAATAATGTTACATTAAAACAATATTAAACAATGTACAAATTATATGGTCAAAAATATAAATATCACAGTATATCCATTTTTTTTATAAATATTCAATTTGCTTGAAAAGTAACATAATTAATGTTTTATTGAGTAAATTGTTGATTATCTTACTTGCTTAGTCAAATTAGAAATTGAATATGATATTCTTGTTTTGCTTATTTTAATTCGAATATAACAATTAAAAACAAAAGTTTTTTTCTTTTTTAGTTCGGATTAATTTAGAATTTTTCAATTGATACTACCATTAAGTGTGACATAAAATATATCATTTTACTAGTAAAGCTTCCACTTACTTTGCTGTATAAAACTGTTAAATATATGAATCAATAATATCCATGCTAAGAAAACTTTTTAAAAGAAATTACCGCATTCTTTAACATGAATAATTCGAAATTGAGATAAAATCATCATTGTTAAAATAAAAACTTATTAGTGGGAGTGCGATGAGATGAAGAGTAAACATGTCAAACAATGATAAAATTAGTAGCTATTTTATATAAATCAAATTTCATAAAATTTCACAATTCTTCTGTGGTTTGAACTAAAGTATTCAGAGAAATGGATTCCGGTTCATAATACATATTCAATCTAAGATAGTACAGTCAGAATTCGATAGTTCCAAACTCAATAGACCAGAAAAAATATCGAATTACCTCAAAGTTAAATTGCATATATTCCCTTAAAGAGAATAGATAAATTTAAACACAATTTGTATTTCACAAAACACATGTACATTGCAATACAGGCATTTATGTTTCCCATTAAATCAAATATTTTTATTACGTACCTGAACAAGTTTGCAAGAAGTTCTAAAAATCATGTATTTTTACTTGGCTCTTAAAACGCAATCTTTGAATTATTGCAACTGATTCCAACCTATAAAGTGATGAAAAAATAATCTTCAAAGCGAAAGTAGCATTCCATCGGCCCTCACGTCTTTTGCCCTTAGAAATACCTTTACTGGATAACCTCATTAACTATTTATACAGTATTGTTCTAAGAGGTTTGAACGAAGAATTTGAATGAATAAAATTCGAAGTATTAGCAATTATTTTTACTTGTTCTAATGCAGAATGAAAAGGAATGAGAAAAAAAATTCGAATTTTGGAATTCGACCATTTTATGATGCACAAAGGCGGATTACGCTACAATCCCAGCGGTGAACTTTTCAAATTTAATGAAATATCAGAAAACTGGTGTTAATGCAAATGTCACTGTACTAAATTCTCGAAATGAGAAAAGAAGGCATTTTTTTTTCAAACCACTCGCTTTGCTTTAATTATATATTCATTTCATGCAGACTTAAAAATCCTTCATTTAGGATTTTTACTGTGATTTTTTTTATGACAACCTATTTTTGGTGAAAATTTTAAAATTCATGCGAAACGACGCAAATGTACGTATTAAGGTCCCACTTTGGTACATTAACACAGCTTATCGTCTTTTTACTTTGATTTATAGGAACCTCAATGTTAGATCGTACGCATCGGCTGATACATTTTAACGCGTTTTAATATAGATTATAACTCATGAGCACATAAAGAGATCTAATCAAACCAAAAACGCTTCCCTAATTGACCCGTTTCTCTTTCAGTTTACTAATCACGTAGTGAAAGATCAAAAACGAGATAAAGCATTTAGAAGAAAGTCGTTAAGCATCAGTTAGTGGCATTCAACCCCTAATCGCCCAGTATTTAATCTTCGTTACGACGAAAACACATTTGTCATATGAGCTTACTAATGAAAAACACACACGTTTAAGAAGAAAGCTGAATTTTTATATTTTTTTGTAGCATAAAAATTTATGTTTGGAAATGAATTCATTTTTATGACAGGAGTTATATAAACGTTAATAAATATATTTTTAAATTACTCAATGAATTAGTAACTTTTTTTTCAAAAATCTTAATATAAGAAAAGTTAGAGTTGAATGAAGTTCTTTGTGATTCATAAAATTTAAAAACGTGAAATCACCTTTATATAGAATATTAACTCTAAAAGTTTTATCAATACCTTAAAATTTAGAAGTACATTTATTTTGCAATATTATTAAAAATATATTTATCGTGTGAGCTGTGAGTATAATTTTATTTATTTACGTGTATTCATTTTATTAATACAAGATGATAACATAAACCGTACACTTTTTTTGTTTCAATTGACAGCACTTGTGGAAAATAAGGAATATAAACTAAGTTTTTTAGAATTATTAAATGAGCTTGTAATTAGAAATTAATTTTAATTTATTTATAATTTTTTAAACAAAATGTGTGGGACAGCATACAATTAGGAATTGAAAAGTGTTAATGATATATCATTGAAAAAACCGAAATATCTGGATAAAATTTATTCTGCATAGTATAATTGACGTTTCACTTTATTATTTTAAGTACATAATTAATACTTTATGCACATTATGATCTTTATTACTTTATGCTCCTGATGTTGTAAATTACAACTATTAATGTTGATTTGTTTAGTTTCAGGAAACCCGTAGGTTGAAGTAACACGCAGTATTGGGAGTCTCAATCATCGTTCCAGTGTATCGTAAAGTTTTCAGTATTATTAAAAAAATAATCGATTGATTTTTCATTAATGTCACTTTTATGAGCAAAGCGAAAACTATTGGCGACGGACCTCGTAATTTTGAATCTCAATCAAGTGACGAAAATGACTGAGCTAGAACATTCCTCGTCAAACTTCCAAACTACGCCAATTGGGAGATTTGGAGCCTCGACAGATTTATCATTCATCAGCCGCGCTTCACGATGGGTCTTGAATGGCATCATGATTCAAACCTCGAGTCGAGGAAATAAAGCCTACTGCAAGTTCGCGACCATGGTCACTCGTTTACTCCGGCTGTATAAATCGAGAATGAAACTTAATTTTTATTTGTGGTTCTTAAGACTTAGCTACATAGTCAACAACCAGAATTTTTCATTTCTCCCAGCATTTCTTGACCTTTCATATGCTATAAAAATAAAACTCATTAGATTGAAATCTATCTTCTCCATAACGCCAGTTACTTCAATCTACGGCTTCCTGAAAGCAAACAAATCAAAATTAACAACTGTAATTTACAACATGATGTGCATAAGAATAAATTAAAATGCAGAAAATTTTTTATTCAGACAGTTATTTCTAAACTTTCCGATACTCCTTGGTTTCGTTTATTGAGCATTAACGGTAATATTAAGGCAAGAAATGAGAAAAAAAAAAAAATGAAAACTAATATTCCCTTATTTTTTTTAAAAACTGGAAACGATTCATGCTATTATAAATTCGAGACCATTTATAAATTCGAGATAAAAACAGCCTTTTAAAATTTGTCGATTTTTCACATTTTTTTTAATCACACATGCATAATTTTCATTGCGAAAAACTCTTATAACGTTTTTTAGAATTTAGACCATTTTGGAAGGAGACAAATAAATCTGAGTTTTCTTTAGCAAAGTTAATTGAGATAGTAGTTACAGATTAAATATTTATAGTCACACACACCCTTTACGCAACTCTAATTAGTTAATTTTTTCCCTCTCTTTAATAATAATATATTTCTTTTCTAAATAAAAAAAAGTACTAAATACCAAAACATTTACGCGAGAAATACTGTTGCAATACACAAAAATAAAAAAAAGGTGTTTATGTAAGAAAGCAATCAATGTTTGAACACGCTGCAATTTGTAGAAAGAAGGGAAAAAAAACAATCGTAAATATAGCAAATAAATAGTAACTGCTTAGTTCAGAGACCACTTGAAATGTATTTATGATATCCTAACTACGTAGACAATTTGAAAAAACAAGGTCGAAGATAGACTTCTAGTTCAAAATACACTTAATCATTATATTCTTTGTTGGTTAATGCTCTTTACTTGTTTAATCAATTTCCTGAACAATGAAAAAATATTTCATCTTGCTCATGTAATATGATTTCAGTAACATGTACATAAATTCTTTTAAAATGAAAATATTTCGGCGGATTTTCTGTTGAAATCAGTGAATTAATTTCCTATCACAAAACTGGTGATTTCTTGATTTTTGTAATTTAAGCGAATTAATTTCTTTACATGGAGGATGACTCATAGATATCCGAACGAAATCGTACTATTACTAGTATTCCTCTTAAAATGAAGTTGGAAAGAAATTTTTGAACATCATGTGCATTTATTTAGATTTAGTAGATGAATAAAACGATGGACGATATCAAACAATTAATTGACAATTTGACGCTGACACTGCAAAAGATTTGTTTTCCAAAAAAAAGGAACAACAACAAAAAGAAATCCTATTACTTTTCCAGTTTTTTTTTATTAAATATGTATAATTTTTTGAAGTTTAAATAGTGTACAGAAAAAGTATTTCGCATCTCCAAGTTTCGTATTAAAAGTTTTTCAAAGTATGCATTTATAAAATATACTAAAAACAACTTACATGTTATGAGTTTAGGATACAATTTTTAAACATTTGTGCTAATAAGCATAATGGATATTCGGACAAAAGTATTTCATTCTTATTTTTTAATCATTAAACACATAACATGATGATCGATTTTGAGGTTTTCTTTTTATATGAAAATTAGTTGACACAATTATTTTTTATGAATAATAAATTAAGAAACAGGAGCATACAGAACCTCAAAAAGTGGAGTATTTCTTTTTTCTTTCAGATAAGAAATTCATAAAATTTCTGATTTATTATATCATGTATCGATTTTAAGAGTTCTATACAGCATTTGAAAACCAGATAAGGATTTTATATACATAATATATTTGGAAATTATATATTTATGAATAGACCCAGAATGTAGTTTTAGAAGCGGAGCCGACTTATTGCCAGGGAGCGCTGCTATCAGCAAAGCGACATCTCGTTATTAGAGAGGAAACGGTAAGCGTGGGTGGATGCTATTACATTTCATGAGCGAACCCAGAGTGTGTCGTGCGTTATGTAATAAAACTACTCGTACTGTCATATGTTTTTTTGCGCGTCGGTGCACGGAGCACAACCACCTTACATCGAAACTGACTGTCTAAAAGAACTTCATCTGACTTATGTTGAAAATATCATGGACGTTGATCTTAATTAAATGTATTTAATTATCATCCTCTCTGCATAATGATCGCTATAAATAAAGTACATAATCTTGAATTGAAGTGCTCATTATTTGAAATCCAGAATATTACATGTTGGGGCTTGGCCCGGATACAGTGATTAGTGCTGACGTTTTTTGTGCGAGGATGAGCATAAGAATTTAATTTGTAAGTGAGCATACATATCATTTCAGCAGCGGAAAGTCTAAAGTATAAAGGAGGAATTTTGTTTCATCTTCAACAAATGTTCAAGTAAGTAAATATTTATTTATATTTTTTTAAAAATGTTTGTAGCCACTAGAAAAGAGGATCTTGTCCTCGTTGATGAAGAATTAAATGAAGAAGTGTCGCCAATTGCGAAAACCATCGATTTAAAAATATTATCGGAAATAATGAGTTTTTAAACCACATCCTGAAATTATAAAACATTTAATTCTATCAATGGTCGAGGAGAGACAATCTCGAACTGTTCTGAACAATAAACCTGAGAGGGAATTATCGCGACAGACAAAATTAAAGAACAGACCGTCTTAGAGCAAGCTACAACAGAACTAGAAAAATTAAAATTATTACGATTAGGCAAAGAAATTGAACTTGGAAAAATAAAAACAAATAAGTTCAAATGATTGTTTTCTTGAATCAGACAAAACTTATGTTGAGTCATCAGCTCTAAGTTTAGAGCTGGCGTCGGCCACCAATGGCACGTGTGCCAGATTTGGCACACGGTACAATTCTTAGTGGCACTCTACACCTCTATAAAAAGTTATCAGTTAAAGATAAATCACCATGTCCCATCTCTTTACACCTCATGCATTTTCTTTCCTATCTTTCGGTTAATCGCGTCGATACACAAGTATATTTCAATATAAACTAGAATTTCGTTTGATGCACTACACATTCTTAGTTTTATTGTGAAAACTTGTATTTTATTTACTTAATTATTGTGACAATTCATACCCCTACATATTTAATCAAATGGCCACTAAAAAAAGAATGCTTGATCACAGTTTTCAAGACTCTTGGACAAATGAATATGGATTAGTGTTAAAGTTTTTGATTTGTGTTGAAGGAATAGTTATAAAGTAATTAAATCTTTGAGAATACTCATACTAACGACATTTGTAACAGAAAATCTTACATTTTTTGTTTAAATCTCTCACTCTTAAATTCTTTCATCTTTTGTCCATGCATAAAAATGTTCTGAAGAACTAAAATCAGAAATCTTACTTAATTTATTGAGAGATAGAGCCAATAATGTTTTTGATCAAAATAAATAATGAAGAAATGAGAGATTATAGTGAATTAAAATATACGGTTTTAAGAAAGTTTCGACTAACGCAGCAAGTAAGTCTAAAATCATTTTGTTCCGCATGAAGATCTGTCTATCCAAAATGAAGTTATCTCTGTTGCGTTGTGTATATCATCTACGATGATCCTAATTAACTGCTTTTAAATATCTGTCTGTCTGCTTAGTGATATCTGTAAATAAAGTGCTTAATTTTGAGCTGAAGTCCTCATTTATTGGAACCCCGGAATAACACACACACACACACACAATCACTAATGCTTAATCTAAAGTATACGATGACGACATCTTATAGATTAATAGATCCATCCCTTCCGACGTATTTATACTACAATTTTTAAGATTCTTACATTTTAAAAATGCCATCCTAAGATACCAATAGACAAAAAAAAGTACGCTAAAATGGAATTTGTGAAAGCGCATACATTGAACTTAAAGTTACGATCAATTTCGCATACATTAAAATTAAAGTCACGATCAATTGCGCGTACAGTAATCTTAAAGTCACGACCAAGAAATAATTTCATATCATGATCAAGTACTCAACCTTGAGAAAAAAAATATAATTCGATGCTGTAACTTATGATAGTTACTGTCTCTCGTAATAAATGATTTTATCCATTAAAAGGACTTTTAGAACTACTTTAATTTATTGCTTTCGTTTTAGAGTTAGAACGGTATTTTGCTGAAAAAATTGTGAGTGATTTATATTTTGCAGAATATCAGAATAATTCATGCTTTTATGTGAAAGAAATGAAGTTATTTTGGAATATACATAGTTCAAAGTATGAAAATTATTTGAAATTTCAAAATGATCAACATTTCATAATAATAATGCTTTAAACATTAATCTTACAAGGTATCATTTGATTCTTTTTTTGCAATTGTCATGAATGCCGTTTTCCATAAATGTGGGATTACATACAATTAAATAACTTGATGAGTAATTATGGAACTTATATGTAATATAAATTCCATAATTACTCATCAAATAAATCGGACGTACGTTACTGCTGTGTGTGTTGTTAAGTGTATCCGCTCACGATATATTGGAAGCTTTAAGTGTTTATTGGAAGTTTTAAGTAGTAGTAATTATTTTTTAGCTCAGCTTTAAGTGCTTAAGCACCAATTGAAAATCAGTTTTTCGCTTATTCTTTATGAAGTTTTATAAACAACTTTTTATTAATAATCACAAATATTCAAGCGCTTTTGTACATGTAAAATTATTGTTAAAATGTAAATTTTGTAGGAGCTTTAATGATTATAATCTGATTGTTTTTGCCCTCATAAACACCATTGAAATAAATGACGTTTATTGAAACTTAAAGGTGTATAATTATTTTAAAAAAAAATTCCATTTGCAGCTAAAATCAAATATAAATGTTTCACTTACTCTCAATCCGAATAACCATTCTGAAGTTAATGAAACGATCTTCCAATTACTTTAATTAATTAAGCAAGATTGTAAATAGAGAGAGGAGGGATGGGAAAAGTTTCTCTCTTGGGTACTGAATCAATATTGATGTCAAACCGAAAATGCCCCCGGAATTAGGTTTCTAATTAATGAAACACGGATAATTTTGCAATTTATAGAGTGTGTCGAAAATTGAAGAATGAATACATAAGCAGATAATTAAATTCTAAGTTTTTGAATATTGAATACCTATGCAGATAATTTCGAGTAAAATTTTTATTATTTTAACTGAAGATTTTTGGTGTTAGAAAAGTATTTATAATTTATGTTTTTTTGCTCTCTTTATTTAAGCAGCAAAATGTGACGATGATTCCTTAAACTCAAACTAGAAACATTTTAGATGTCTCTTTTGAAAATGTATGATATTTAATATATCCCATATCCAACACCAAATGAAATCACATACACCTGTAGTTATCAATTACACTCGCAAAAATTTATAACAAATACTTCGCAAATCGTTCCTGAGGCATCGGTAGTCGAATGGCCATAATCGTAAGCTAATGGCCGGTGTTGTTTCAGTTAAGTCGCAGGATCGAGATCCAGTGCCTCTAAAGACCCATTGTGTATCGAGCTGATGCTCGTTAAACACGTTGAGGGGGGGGGGAGGAGCTTAGTCCTCACTTTGGAATGATGAAGAAACTGGATATTGGGAAGCGAACTTATGTATCGTCCTTGTCGCTGAACCGAGTTTCAAAATTACGAAGACTGTCACCAATCGTTCTCGTTTTGCTTCTGTGCGAGAAGTCAATAAAACGACCAACAAAGACGATTGCCACTCCAGTGGATATTCAATGTTTTTTTCCCCTTTTGGACTTGCAAATGATATGTATGGGATTTTCTGATTTTTTTCAGTAAGGAGGAGATTTTGAAATAGCAATCGTGCGTATTTTTCTCTACTGCTTTAATCGGCGGTAAGAATTCCTGATATGTAAAATCCCAAGTTGTTTCCTCTGACATTAAAATTATTTTTCTATAATGAGTCCAAATTTTGTAAAAAAAATATGCTTTAAGTTTTATTAGTTTGAATTTGTTCACCATAGATTTCTCTGCTAAAAAAACATTATTGTAATGCATTTGAATCTCTATTAAGATAAAGATCAGAAATATAATACTTTCACCGAAATACATCGTTAGGGTTTTCCCCACTACCTTCTTCTGAAGCATGTTAGGAGTTGATACTACTGGGGTCACGTGATCTTTTATCTCATTGCTACATCAGTATTTCTGAATGAGAAGGAGATGAGATAATATCTGCTTGGAAAATTTATGTTGCAACTATGTAAACATGAACGCTCAGTCAGCTCAAAGTTCTAAAGTGCTGAAGGTTTCCGTCTGCTATCCACTTCGTTTTTTTAACATAATATTCAACCTGTGGAATTTCTACTTTTTTCTTCGAATCTAGACTACTATATTTATTTCAATGCAATATCCGAAAGAACAAAACAAATAATGAAGTCTCTAAGGAATTAAATATTTTTCTGATTTTAAAACAAATATTTGTGCGTCTATTTTAATGATTTTTTGAGAATTTTCCGGTTCTTAAAAGTATTTTAGTATATTTTCAAAAACTGGGGTGAAAATCGAATTAATCCAAAACCTTCATTAGTTTTAGCTCTTTTCGAAACACTTCATCGTATTCCAGTAAATACAGAATTGTTCAAAATGATTCATCCGATTTCAAAATTCCATATTATCATAAATAAACGACACAGAATGATAAGTAATACATACATTTAATGGGAAAATACAGAAGTGTTTGTTACAAGTGTTCGATATAAATTCCTTTAGTTGCCCGTATAATCTCAATTTCATATGGAAATTCCACAAAAAGCACGTTGTAAAGCGATAATTGATTGTACAGCAGCAAAAATCCGTTATTTGATATCAAATAAATTTGTGGGTAATGGTGGCACATGCATTTGATCTTTTACAAATCTCTAAAGGATGAAATCGCATTAGGCCATGTCAGGCGACCCAGGTTGCCAACTGTGTCACACCAAGTCATCTGGTCCATTGCGATTGATCCAACTGCGAAGTCGCTCCATGAAAGCTTCAAAAACAGCTTTCGTGAAATATCAACATGAAGATAACACGAGGACCATCAATTTTTCAAAATAGAAAACTTTCCCAGTTTTCCTGGAATCCCAGTTCCCCAGTTTTCCCCCAAGATATGGAATTTTAAAATCAGATGAATCATTTTGAACTACTCAGTGTAATTGTCAGCTTTGAGGAGGAAATTGGAAATTTCACAGGATTAATATTACGTTAATGAAATCAATAGAAAACCAGTGATTTTATTTCTACAGTTGCAAGGTATTTAGCAGTTGAATTTCACTCTATTTTCAGCAAAATTATTACATTTTTCTGTAGTATAGAAGTGTGTAGTGTGGATCGAAAAGCTTAAGGATCCAAACAATTGTGTCGCAAGAAGAGGGAGAAGATCTGAAAATTTCCCCATCACCGATAAGAAGATTCAATAATCTTTAGAGACAATATTGTCGAACCGGCAAACTTCCAATGATAATTATAAAACCAGAGAATTCGATTAATCTAGAGTGACGTAAATATTTACGTATAACTTTCATTACAATCATCTAAAATTCCAAATAAATATTTGAGAAAGTCAGGAGAAAAAAACCCTGTCTCGTTTCTTAATAAATAATAAATAAATAGTTAGATGTATTCAAATGTAACTTATTAGATTATAGAAAAATTAAAGCAATTTACAGCATAAAAATTTTTATGCTTGGACACAATTTCATAACATTTTATGTCAAAAAATGCGTATTGTCATAAATTTTACAGCAGCTATAATTTTATGGATTTTTTTTATCTCCATGTGCTTGACACCGCACCGATTAATAGTTATATTTTCAGATATCTTACCTGAATGGATTCCTATCCTTAGAAGCAATGACTGCGCAGGTTTGTGGCGTATCTGAAAGGTTTTCACAGCTTCCAATAAATCAAGGGCCATGCTAGATATTTCTGCAGCATGCTGATTGCCATTTCTAATTGGTAAGCCACTGACAACCATGTAAGCATCACCGATGGTCTCTACTTTATACACATCATAGTTACCAATGATAGAATCGAATACTGTATATAAGTCATTCAGAAATGTCACAACCTAGAAAAAAATTATATGAATATTAACAAAGCTGTAGATTTTCAAATGCGGTAGAATCTGAGATTACCCATGAATTATTCAAAATACTTTCATGACAGGCGAAAAATTGTAGCTCATAATGGGGCTAAATAAATATTATTTTACAAACAGACATAACTTGATTTTTTCTAGTCAATTAGCGTTCTTTGATTTATATCTTGTCTAATGCACCATTTATTCACGCGAATGCATAATGATCTAACGTCAGAGACGTGTCAGTACTGTTATTACATCTACAGGTCTGAAATGATGAAAATCGTTTGGTATAAAATAGATGATCTACATTTTAAAAAGTGTTGAACAAAAGAAGACAGGAATAATATTTGAATTATAAAATATACTACTAGCATAATTTAAAGAATACTTTTAAATCGTTTTGTTACACTATGTATTGAAAACGAAACCTATATTTCTATGAAAACAAATTTTTGAAGAAAAAATATCATTTACGCTTGTTTAAACCAAATTTAAGCATAATTATGAAAAAAGTTACGGTATGATATTCCTCTTTTTATTAGATAGTGTAATTTTCTTTATCTTCTTTATATTCTTAATATGTTTTTATAATTAATTGTAGAAGAATAAATGCACGTTATTTTATTGTGCATTTTTAAGCTTAGAAAGAAGCAAAAAATCTTTCACTGTAGCACTTATTACATTTTTACAAAATTAAATGACATCTTTTGTTATTTCTTTTAACCAACATTTATCACGGGACTTTTAGGGATGATTTTACTTACCATTAACACTTTTTTCAAACATTTCGAATATTAGTTTCTATATTTTTTAGATTTGTTTCCATGCTCTTTTAATACCAGTTAAAGAAAAGTGTTTCAGTAGTACATTGGCTTTCCGTTTTGAAGTTTATAACGTTGTACTATTCGTGATTTTTTTTCACTAACTTTGAGGACTTAATGATCATTTGAATTACGAGTATAAAAAATTACAATCTTTTCCCTAACAGAATGAAACGTAATTAGGTAAATTAGATGAAAATAGAAGTAAAGTGAATTAGTGATATTGATATATAAATGAAATAGATTGAAAGAAAGATGAAGGGAGACAGAGCATAACGACTTGCTGTCAGATATTTATAATTAGTATTTAAACTCTTTAATTTGTTTTATGGATTGAAACGAATTCTATCAGAAGTATTTAAATAAGGATCAACTGTTTGTAGAAAGTGATTGAACCGAACGAGGGAATTGGTAAGCTAAGAATTTATTAGTTGATCCTAATTTATAGAATTGATAAGTTAGTTGAGATTCGAGAGAGAACGACTTAAGCTATCCATCAGTGGCTATTAATAAGGCAATTTTCTCATTACGTATCTTTAACCGGAGTCAATATTTACAGTTTGATATCTTTAACTAAGGTAAGAGCGGAGTAATGTGGGCAGTCATTACAAATTTTCAAATTTTGTAGAGGAAAAAATTTTTTTATCCGCTTTTCTTTGCAACACTTTTAAATGTTCTTGCACAGATCATGAAAAGAAAGAATTTGACTTATATTTTCAACCAGTTTCAGATTTTAAATTATTTAACGTATTAGAATTGAAATTTTAAAGGAAGTATCTCATTTCGTAACGTAACGTTGTCAAAATTGTAGTTTCTATTTGATTAATTGATTTTATTTCTGCAAATTCTTAAAATACTCCTTCAAAAAGTAAGGTATAAATAATAAATACATACAGAATTATAAATTATTCTGCATATTATTTATTTACTTATTTTAAGCAGTTAATAATATTTTTCAATTTGTAATTCTTGAAATAAAGATCCAAAATAAAAATTCTTGTTAGTAATTTTTGACAATCAGATATGTTTTGAATTAGTATTAATTAAATATCTTTATTTAACTAGTGATGAAAACTGTGGCTGAAGTTTTAAGTAACTAGTATGAAAACTGGGTGTTTTACTCAAATAATGCATAAATAATTGAATTAATTTAAATACAAACATTAGTGACGAAAGATATATTTAGTGTAAAATATATTTAGATAACTCTTATATTTGTGGAGTATTTAAGAATTTCCCAGATAAGGTAGGTGAATTACATAATGCGTATTATATTTGTGAAACCTGTTTTAATAATAACTATAATATTAATAGGGAGTAAAATTAAGGTTTTAAAACATACATCTATAAAAACATATTTTTATAAATGAAAATTTACACCTATAAAAATATCTATCCTTTGACATTTGAAAATTATCTATACTTTTAAAAAGTGTAAAAATTATATTTTTTTTATAGAAATAGATAACACAAAATGCATGAAGAATTGCATTTTGGGACGAAGAGAACAAGAAATATTTCATCCTTATTTAGGTAACCAAATGGCTGGATTGAGGAAAGCAAATAATAATTATAATAATATGTAATTAATTAGAATTTGCATGATCTTGTATGGTTGCTTCATGAATAAATATCGTTAGTTATCATTAGCATTATGTACAATTTTGCTAACCAAATTTTTTTCTAAAAACACTGGAAGTTACAATTAACGAAAACTGATTATGCTGTGCAGTTTTTGAATATTTATAAGGCATTAGATAAATTTATAAGGTATTTATGAATCATTTTTTGTAAGGAATATTTATAAGATATTATTAAATTGTTATTTTTTCAACTTCACATTTAAAGTTAATTATACAAATATTTTCTCGGAGTCTTAAGTGTAAGATTAGGAGGTAATATGAAAAGTTTTTTGAATGCAGTCAATCTGTAAAATTATTATTGATAGTTTAAAGCGGCGTACTTTAAATCATAGTTTAAAGCATACTATTGATAGATTAAATCCTATTTCTTATGTTAGATGATTAAGATTTCAATAAATTAAAATAAATAAATTTTTTACAAATAGCCTGAAATTTAAAATTCTTAAAAGAAATTGAAGCAAAATATAATATAAAAACAAAGCACACCAGTCATTTCCACAGATTAATCTTTTATCCATAATAAAATAATTGTCTGGAATCTTTCTCGGAAGTCGAATTGAAATTCATTACTACATATGGCTACATTAATTTTAGTTTATGCTAAGATATGGTAATTTTTGTAAATTACCCAGGAAACGAATTTGTTACCTGAAACATTATTTCTCATTCAAGGCCATCAGTATATCTTTATTACTATGTAATATTTTACATTGGAAGTTTTTCTTCGGATTATATAATAAAATGTAACTTTATTTAGAATTTTAGATGATGTACGTGTCAAGGGAAATGTACTAAACGAGAAAGGTTTCAAGGACAAAAATTAATTACCATCTCAAAAAGAAATATTACTTTTCATCTACAAATTAGTTAAATGATACTGTTTTATTTGCAATCATAATTAATGAAAAAAGTTATCTCAATATGAAATAATTTCAGTTACATAATGTGCAATTAAATATCTCAAAGCATAAAATCTATAATCATCTATGATTCAAAATAAAAAAAAAATGTTTTTCATTAATACTTTCTTTTTTTTTAGTTTTTTATTAAAACTTTTTGATGCATTCAAAAAAAGGTTATTAAAAAAAAAAAAAACGAAATGTTATGATGGTTCATAATAATTATAGTTTACTCAGATCAAAAAACAACAAAAATAAACTTTTGAGGTCTTATGATTAGAAGGTTAAATAATTTGAAAGAAATAAAATTCGCATTAAATTTTTTATTAAATTGTACTTAAAATGCTTACAGAAATGTAAATGAATACATCAAAGAATACCAATTGAGTATTCCATTGTTTTTACATGGATAATTAAGTTATGGATTACAGAGATAAAGAGTTAAATGTTCTTAAGGATTATGTGTAGTTGTTATTTGGTTATTTATGAATTTATATAATTTCATCAGTATTTTTTTTAAAATGTTTATTTCTTGTATTTTTTCACTCCTTCAAATCTGGCATTTAACACCGTGATGAATTCCTTACTTTTCTTTTCCCTGCTAAAATTACATTATTTAATATATTACGTTGAGAATCTAAATGCTTGTGTCTCAGTTTATCCTTACTTTTGCGAGCAATAAATTTTATTTTCGTATTGTATCACAAAAATAAAAATAAAGTTTTTTTTATAAATCTTTTTGGATTAAAGAATATTTCAAATAAAAATTAAAATTATTTCTCTCTCTCTCTGTATATATATATATATATATATATATATATATATATATATATATTAATTTTTAATATGGTATAAAAGAAAATACTGAAAATAGTTTCATATAATTCAGAATTTTAAAAGGGTCATTTTTTATATGTAGATGCTTATAAACTATACCCTCTTAATTTATTTCCTTGTTTAGCAAAGTTTGGGTCAAACATCTTTAGTTTTGTAAAGAAAAAGGGAAAATAGTTGTTATTATTTTCCATTTTTATATCTCTAAAAATCTGATTTTCTTTCTACGTAAAATTTTGGCATATCAGGGACTATTTTATAGTAGAAAATATGAATTATTTCAATATTATGATTGTTTCATCAATAATAACATTAAAGCGCAGCTTCCAGATTGTTACTAATACCTAAATAATCCATCTCGAATACAATTATCCTAGTGTTATTCTCATCTCTGTCAATAAATCATTTTTAAAGCTTATTTTGAATCAGATTCAGGCATTGAAAAATAAGTAGATTTCACTGACTCCAGAGTCACCAGTGTGTGCCTAATAACTTCTTTCCCCTTCTTGCACAAATCTTAGACACAAAGACCCTCTTTTTCCATAAATATTTTTTCTGATTCTTGCAAAGATCTTTCCTTATTATTATCTTACAGGTTTTTGTATAGTTCTGTCAGTATCAGCCAGAAAAATTCAAAAAAATTAGGTTTTTAAAACTGAACAGGAGAAGTAAAGGAAACACATACGCGGGTTTTGTATGCTAGCAAGTGAACTTTTGAATGTCTGTAATAGAATCAATCCTTAAAAATATACTATTTTTTTAACGTTTCCTTTTACTAATTTATTTAGTTAAAGACGGATTTTGAAGCGATATTTCTTCTTTGGATTAAACAAATCCTTCTGATTAAGTATAAAATTTTGAGTTCTGTCATTTCCAGCTGCAAGTTAAAACTTCTTCGAAAATGTTATGAGATTCCAGACAGGGTTGTTAGATACATTCATTATATTTTAACAAATTTACATAACATTGTATTTTAACTTTTGTTAATTCTTTAATATATGTTCGTATCTATTCATATTGGAAATGTATACGATAAGCACCATTTCTTTTGGTTAAAATTTGATGATAATTCGGTGGTTTATGATTTGATATATATATATATATATATATATATATATATATATATATATATATATATAT
>BMAW01070197.1:404301-426798 GCA_019974015.1 Nephila pilipes
CCTCACTTTGGAATGATGAAGAAACTGGATATTGGGAAGCGAACTTATGTATCGTCCTTGTCGCTGAACCGAGGTTCAAAATTACGAAGACTGTCACCAATCGTTCTCGTTTTGCTTCTATGCGAGAAGTCAATAAAACGACCAACAAAGACGATTGCCACTCCAGTGGATATTCAATGTTTTTTTTCCCCTTTTGGACTTGCAAATGATACGTATGGGATTTTCTGATTTTTTTCATTAAGGAGGAGATTTTGAAATAGCAATCGTGCGTATTTTTCTCTACTGCTTTAATCGGCGGTAAGAATTCCTGATAGGTAAAATCCCAAGTTGTTTCCTCTGACATTAAAATTATTTTTCTATAATGAGTCCAAATTTTGTAAGAAAATATGCTTTAAGTTTTATTAGTTTGAATTTGTTCACCATTGATTTATCTGCTGAAAAAACATTATTGTAATACATTTGAATCTTTATTAAGATAAAGATCAGAAATATAATACTTTCACCGAAATACATCATTAGGGTTTTCCCCACTACTTTCTTCTGAAGCATGTTAAGAGTTGATACTACTGGGGTCACGTGATCTTTTATCTCATTGCTACATCAGTATTTCTGAATGGGAAGGAGATGAGATAATATCTGCTTAGAAAATTTATGTTGCAACTATGTAAACATGAACGCTTAGTCAGCTCATAGTTCGAAAGTGCTGAAGGTTTCCGTCTGCTATCCACTTCGTTTTTTTAACAGAATGTTCAACCTGTGGAATTTCTACTTTTTTCTTCGAATCTAGACTACTATATTTATTTCAATGCAATAAAGTGCATCCGAAAGAGCAAAACAAATAATGAAGTCTCTAAGGAATTAAATATTTTTCTGATTTTAAAACAAATATTTGTGCGTCTATTTTAATGATTCTTTGAGAATTTTCCGATTCTTAAAAGTACTTTAATTCGTTTTCAAAAACTGGGGTGAAAATCGAATTAATCAAAAACCTTCGTTAGTTTTGGCTCTTTTCGAAACACTTTATTGTAACCCAATAAATACAGAGCTGTTCAAAATGATTCATCCATATTATCATACTTCAAAATTCCATATTATCATAAATAAACGACACAGAATGATAAGTAATATATATAGTTAGTGGGAAAATACAGAAGTGTCTGTTACAAGTGTTCGATATAACTTCCTTTAGTTACAAGTATAATCTCATTTGATATGGAAATTCCAGAAAAGCACGTTGTAAAGTGGTAACTGATTGTACAGTTTTCAAAAATCCGTTATTTGATATCAAATAAATTTGTGGGTAATGGTGGCACATGTATTTGAACTTATGCAAATCTCTAAAGGAAGAAATCGTATTGGGCCATGTCTGACGATTTAGGTTGCCAACTGTGTCACACCAAGTCATCTGGTCCATTGCGACTGATCCAACTGCGAGGTCGCTCCATGAAAGATTCAAAAACAGCTTTCGTGAAATATCACCATGAAGATAACACGAGGGCCATCAATTTTTCAAATTAGAAAACTTTCCCAGTTTTCCTGGAATTCCAGTTCCCTAGTTTTCCCCCAAAGTATGGAATTTTAAAATCAGATGAATCATTTTTAACAAATCAGTGTAATAGTCAGCTTTGAGGAGGAAATTAGAAATTTCGCAGGATTAATATTACGTTTATGAAATCAATAGAAAAGCAGTGATTTTATTTCTACAGTTGCAAGGTATTTCGCAGTTGAATTTCACTCTATTTTCAGCAAAATTATTACATTTTTCTGTTGTATAGAAGTGTGTAGTGTGGATAGAAAAGCTTAAGGATCCAAATAATTGTGTCACAAGAAGAGGGAGAAGATCTGAAAATTTCCCCATCACCCATAAGAAGATTCAATAATCTTTAGAGACAATATTGTTGAACCGGCAAACTTCCAACGATAATTATAATACCAGAGAATTCGATTAATCTAGAATGACATAAATATTTACGTATAACTTTCATTACAATCATCTAAAATTCCAAATAAATATTTGAGAAAGTCAGGGAAAAAAACCCTGTCTCGTTTTTTTAATAAATAGTTAGATATATTCAAATGTAACTTATTAGATTATAGAAAAATTAAAGCAATTTCCAGCATAAAAATTTTTATGCTTGGACACAATTTCATAACATTTTATGTCAAAAAATGTGTATTGTCATAAATTTTACAGCAGCTATAATTTTATGGATTTTTTTTATCTCCATGTACTTGATACCGCACCGATTAACAGTTATATTTTCAGATATCTTACCTGAATGGATTCCTATCCTCAGAAGCAATGACTGCGCAGGTTTGTGGCGTATCTGAAAGGTTTTCACAGCTTCCAATAAATCAAGGGCCATGCTAGATATTTCTGCAGCATGCTGATTGCCATTTCTAATTGGAAGGCCACTGACAACCATGTAAGCATCACCGATGGTCTCTACTTTATACACATCATAGTTACCAATGATAGAGTCGAATACTGTATATAAGTCATTCAGAAATGTCACAACCTAGAAAAAATTATATGAATATTAACAAAGCTGTAGATTTTCAAATGCGGTAGAATCTGAGATTACCCATGAATTATTCAAAATACTTTCATGACAGGCGAAAAACTATTGCTCATAATGGGGCTAAATAAATATTATTTTACAAACAGACATAACTTGATTTTTTCCAGTCAATTAGCGTTCTTTGATTTATATCTTGTCTAATGCACCATTTATTCACCCGAATGCATAATGATCTTACGTCAGAGGCATATCAGTACTGTTATTACATCTACAGGTCTGAAATGCTGAAAATCGTTTGGTATAAAATAGATAATTTACATTTTAAAAATTGTTGAACAAAAGAAGACAGGAATAATATTTGAATTATAAGATATACTACTAGCATAATTTAAAGAATATTTTTAAATCGTTTTGTTACACTATGTATTGAAAACGAAACCTATATTTCTATGAAAACAAATTTTTGAAGAAAAAATATCATTTACGCTTGTTTAAACCAAATTTAAGCATAATTATGAAAAAAGTTACGGTATGATATTCCTCTTTTTATTAGATAATGTAATTTTCTTTATCTTCTTTATATTGTTAATATGTTTTTATAATTAATTGTAGAAGAATAAATGCACGTTATTTTATTGTGCATTTTTAAGCTTAGAAAGAAGCAAAAAATCTTTCACTGTAGCACTTATTGCATTTTTACAAAATTAAATGACATCTTTTGTTATTTCTTTTAATCAACATTTATCACGGGACTTTTAGGGATGATTTTACTTACCATTAACACTTTCTTAAAACATTTCGAATATTAGTTTCTATATTTTTTAGATTTGTTTCCGTGCCCTTTTAATACCAGTTAAAGAAAAGTGTTTCAGTTGTACATTGGCTTTCCGTTTTGAAGTTTATAACGTTGTACTATTCGTGATTTTTTTTTCACTACCTTTGGGACTTAATGATCATTTGAATTACGAGTATAAAAAATTACAATCTCTTCCCTAACAGAATGAAACGTAATTAGGTAAATTAGATGAAAATAGAAGTAAAGTGAATTAGTGATATTGATATATAAATGAAATAGATTGAAAGAAAGATGAAGGGAGACAGAGGATAACGACTTGCTGGCAGATATTTATAATTAGTATTTAAACTCTTTAATTTGTTTTATGGATTGAAACGAATTCTATTAGAAGTATTTAAATAAGGATCAACTGTTTGTAGAAAGTGATTGAACCGAACGAGGGAATTGGTAAGCTAAGAATTTATTAGTTGATCCTAATTTATAGAATTGATAAGTTAGTTGAGATTCGAGAGAGAACGACTTAAGCTATCCATCAGTGACTATTAATAAGGCAATTTTCTCATTACGTATCTTTAACCGGAGTCAATATTTACAGTTTGATATATTTAACTAGGGTAAGAGCAGAGTAATGAGGGCAGTCATTACAAATTTTCAAATTTTGTAGAGGAAAACAAAATTTTATCCGCTTTTCTTTGCAGCTCTATTAAATGTTCTTGTACAGATCATGAAAAGAAAGAATTTGACTTATATTTTCTACCAGTTTCAGATTTTAAATTATTTAACGTATTAGGATTGAAATTTTAAAGGAAGTATCTCATTTCGTAACATAACGTTGTCAAAATTGTAGTTTCTATTTGGTTAAACGATTTTATTTCTGCAAATTCTTAAGATACTCCTTGAAATAGTAAGGTATAAAGAATAAATACATACAGAATTATAAATTATTCTGCATATTATTTATGTACTTATTTTAAGCAGTTAATAATGTTTTTCAATTTGTAATTCTTTAAATAAAGATCAAAAATAAAAAAAAAATCTTGCTAGTAATTTTTGACAATCAGATATGTTTTGAACTAATACTAATTAAATATCTTTATTTAACTAGTGATGAAAACAGTGTCTGAATTCTTACGTAACTAGCATGAAAACTGTGTGTTTTACTCAAATAATGCATAAATAAATGAATTAATTTAAATACAAACATTAGTGACGAAAGATATATTTAGTGTAAAATATATTTAGATAACTCTTATATTTGTGGAGTATTTAAGAATTTCCCAGATAAGGTAGGTGAATTACATTATGCGTATTATATCTGTGAAACCTGTTTTAATAACTATAATATTAATAGGGAGTAAAATTAAAGTTTTCAAACATACATCTAAAAAACATATTTTTATAAATGAAAATTTACACCTATAAAAATATCTATCCTTTGACATTTGAAAATTATCTATACTTTTATAAAGTGTAAAAATTATATTTTTTTTCATAGAAATAGATAACACAAAATGCGGAAGAATTGCATTTTGGGACGAAGAGAGCAAGAAATATTTCATCCTTATTTAGGTAACCAAATGGCTGGATTGAGGAAAGCAAATAATAATTATAATAATATGTAATTAATTAGAATTTGCATGATCTTGTATGGTTGCTTCATGAATAAATATCGTTAGTTATCATTAGCATTATGCACAATTTTGCTAACCAATTTCACTGGAAGTTACAATTAACGAAAACTGATTATGCTGTGCAGTTTTTGAATATTTATAAGGCATTAGATAAATTTATAAGGTATTTATGAAACATATTTTCTCGGAGTCTTAAGTGTAAGATTAGGAGGTATTATGAAAAGTTTTTTGAATGCAGTCAATCTGTAAAATTATTATTGATAGTTTAAAGCGTACTTTAAAGCATAGTTTAAAGCATACTATTGATAGATTAAAACATATTTCTTATGTTAGATGATTAAGATTTCAATTATCTAAAATAAAAGTTTTACAAATAGCCTGGAATTTAAAATTCTTAAAAGAAATGGAAGCAAAATATAACATAAAAACAAAACACACCAGTCATTTCCCCAGATTAATCTTTTATCCATAATAAAATAATTGTCTGGAATCTTTCTCGGAAGTCGAATTGAAATTCATTACTACATATGACTACATTAATTTTAGTTTATGCTAAGATATGGTAATTTTTGTAAATTACCCAGGAAACGAATTTGTTACCTGAAACATTATTTCTCATTCAAGGCCATCAGTATATCTTTATTACTATGTAATATTTTACATTGGAAGTTTTTCTTCGGATTATATAATAAAATGTAACTTTATTTAGAATTTTAGATGATGTACGTGTCAAGGGAAATGTACTAAACGAGAAAGGTTTCAAGGACAAAAATTAATTACCATCTCAAAAAGAAATATTACTTTTCATCTACAAATTAGTTAAATGATACTGTTTTATTTGCAATCATAATTAATAAAAAAAGTTATTTCAATATGAAATAATTTCAGTTACATAATGTGCAATTAAATATCTCAAAGCATAAAATCTATAATCATCTATGATTCAAAATAAAAAAAAAATGTTTTTCATTAATACTTTCTTTTTTTCAGTTTATGATGACAACTTATGCATGCATCAAAAAGAGGTTATTAAAGAAAACAAACGAAATGTTATGATGGTTCATAATAATTATAGTATAGTCAGATCAAAAAACAACAAAAATAAACTTTTGAGGTCTTATGATTAGAAGGTTAAATAATTTGAAAGAAATAAAATTCGCATTAAATTTTTTATTAAATTGTACTTAAAATGCCTACAGAAATGTAAATGAATACATCAAAGAATACCAATTGAGTATTCCATTGTTGTTATATGGATAATTAAATAATGGATTACAAAGATAAAGAATTAAATGTTCTTAAGGACTATTGAAGTAGTTGTTATTTGGTTATTTATGAATTTATATCATTTCATCAGTATTTTTTAAAAAATGTTTGTTTCTTGTATTTTTTTCTCTTCTTCAAATCTGACATTTAACACCGAGATGAATTCCTTACTTTTCTTTACCATGCTAAAATTACATTACTTAATATATTAGGTTGAGAATCTAAATGTTTGTGTCTCAGTTTATCCTTGCTTTTGCGAGCAATAAATTTTTATTTTCGAATTATATTACAAAAATAAAAATAAAGTTTTTGTTATAAATCTTTTTGGATTAAAGAATATTTCAATTACAAATTAAAATTATTTCTCTCTCTCTCTCTCTCTCTCTCTATATATATATATATATATATATATATTAATTTGTAATATGGCATAAAAGAAAATACTGAAAATAGTTTCATATAATTCAGAATTTTAAAAGGGTCATTTTTTATATGTAGATGCTTATAAACTATACTTTTTAAATTTATTTCCTTGTTTAGCAAAGTTTGAGTCAAACATCTTCAGTTTTGTAGTGAAAAAGGGAAAATAATTGTTATTATTTTCCATTTTTATATCTTTAAAAATCTGATTTTCCTTCTACGTAAAATCTTTGCATATCAGGGACTATTTTATAGTGGAAAATATGAATTATTTCAATATTATGATTGTTTCATCAATAATAACATTAAAACGCAGCTTCCAGATTGTTACTAATACTTCAATAATCCATCTTGAATACAAATATCTTAGTGTTATTCTCATCTCTGTGAATAAATCATTTTTAAATCTTGTTTTGAATCAGATTCAGGCATTGAAAAATAAGTAGATTTCACTGACTCCAGAGTCACCAGTGTGTGCCTAATAACTCCTTTCCCTTTCTTGCACAAATCTTTGACACAAAGACCCTCTTTTTCCATAAATATTTTTTCTGATTCTTGCAAAGATCTTTCCTTTTTATTATCTTACAGGTTTTTGTATAGTTCTGTCAGTATCAGCCAGGAAAATTTAAAAAATTTAGGTTTTTAAAACTGAACAGGAGAAGTAAAGGAAACACATACGCGGGTTTTGTATGCAAGCAAGTGAACTTTTGAATGTCTGTAATAGAATCAATCCTTAAAAATATACTATAATTTTAACGATTCCTTCTACCAATTTATTTAGTTAAAGACGGATTTTGAAGCGATATTTCTTCTTTGGATTAAACAAATCCTTCTTCTGATTAAGTATAAAATTTTGAGTTCTGTCATTTCCAGCTGCAAGTTAAAACTTCTTCGAAAATGTTATGAGATTCCAGACAGGTTTGTTAGATACATTCATTATATTGTAACAAATTTATATCACATAGATGGCGCTACTAGAATTAAATCCATATGTGTTTTAGTTAGCCCTAACCCTCAAAAGATGCGTGTATAAATTTGACTAATGTCGAATCATTAGTTTGTGAATTATAGCATTTTGAGTGAAGCAACTTTTGTTATTGTGAAAAAAATGGATAAAAAGGAATTTCGCGTGTTGATAAAATATTGCTTTTTGAAGAGGAAAAACACAGTGAAAGCAAAACCTTGGCTTGATGCAGAGTTTCCGGACACTGCCACAGGAAAATCAACCATCAAGGATTGGTATGCTATGTTTAGACGTGGTGAAATGAGCACCGAAGACGGTGAACGCAGTGGACGCCCAAAAGAGGTTGTTACCGACGAAAACATTAAAAAAATCCCCAAAATGATTTTCAATGACCGTAAATTGAAATTGAATGAAATAGCAGACACTCTGAAGATATCAACTGAACGTGTACATCATATCATTCACGAATATTTGGGTATGAGAAAGCTCTGTGAAAAGTGGGTGCGAGCTCACTTTTGACCAAAAACAACAACGAGTTTATGATTCGGAGCAGTGTTTGAAGATGATCAAGCGTAATAAACCCCAGTTTTTGTGTCAACATGTGACAATGGATGAAACATGGCTCCATCATTTCACTCCGAAGTCCAATCGACAGTCCTCCTAGTGAACTGCACACGATGAACCCGCTCCAAAGCGTGGGAAAACGCAACAGTCGGCTGGCAAGGTTATGGCGTCTGTATTTTGGGATGCGCATGGAATAATTTTCATTGACTACCTTGAAAAAGGAAGTACCATCAACAGCGACTATTACATAGCGTTATTGGACCGTTTGAAGGACGAAATCGCCGAAAAACGGCCGCATTCGAAGAAAAAGAAAGTGCTGCTTCACCAAGACAATGCACCGTGTCACAAGTCAGTGAAAACGATGGCAAAAATCCATGAATTGGGCTTCGAATTGCTTCCTCATCCACCGTCTTCTCCAGATCTGGCCCCCAGCGACTATTTCCTGTTCTCAGATCTCAAAAGAATGCTCGCTGGGAAGAAATTTTCGTCGAATGAAGAGATGATCGCCGAAACTGAGGCCTATTTTGAAGCAAAGGGCAAATCGTACTACAAAAATGATATCGAAAAGTTGGAGGGTCGCTATAATAAGTTTATCACCCTTGAAGAGAATTATGTTGAAGAAAAAAAAAACTAAATTTGCCCAAAATGTGTTTTATTATCGTAGGCCGGGGACTTTTCAATTGACCTGTTATATGTATATATATATATATATATATATATATATATATATATATATATATATGTATGTGTGTGTGTGTTTATATATAGTATAAAATAAATATATAGTACACATAATTTTTATTAGTGCTTTTTATGTAATTATATGATGATGTACAAGTAATTTATTCGTGTATAATGATTAATATACTTATATAATATATTCGTTATTTAAATTTGGATTAAATAAGCGTGTATTCAGTCTGAATTATTTTTATGCATTCAATAAATAATATATATTTATTTGGGATTAGAGAGTGACAATCAAGTTATTTTTTTAATTAACTTTTACTCAGTTTCAGATTATTATAGTATGCGCAAAATCGTCAAAAATTTATAATGTATTTGCTTTATATTGTTTATTTGGTTTATTGATATGTGTTTGTTAACAGAAGGAATCATACCGTAATTAAAAATGCATAAGATTCACGCGCCATAACTAGTAGCTCTAATTAACCAGTTGAAGAATGTGCCTGATGCAAAGAAAAAGTTGTTAGTGTCAGTGAAGCTGTTCTTTCCATAAATAAATAATTATTAAAAAAATTAAGAAAAAAATAAAAGTTGAATTTTTTTTGAAGTATTTAAAAGAGTCAAAAATGTTTTTGAAAAAGATTAAAAGGGAGAATAATGTATTGAACGTGTCAATAGGTTTTAGACTGTTATGCAGAGTTATTCCAGCACTATAGACTTATATATCTCCATCAAAATGAAAATGGTTATGATACTGAAAATATATAATTCAGAAAACTAAAAAAATAAAATTGAAAAAGGAAAGATGACAAAAAAATCTTTAATAATAATAAAAAATTCCAAGTATAACACTCCAAGTGCAGGAGACATGCATAAGATATGCAGGATTATATATTAAAAAAAAGAAAGAAAAAAATAGAAATTTACATAGCCAAAATCATTGAAATTTACGCACGTTTAATATTTATTAATGCTTTATTTTAAGTCCAAAAAATACTTGAAAAAACAGAAAAAACGAGTCAAAAGTTGACTTGCAGCAATACATCATATCATCTACTCACAGTGAAGAAAAAGCCATTTATTTTTCTTTAAAAAAAAAACGCTTCTAAAATGCCAACACTAAACTGTACAATAAATAATTTTTAAATGTCGTCAGATTACCAACACTAAACTCTAGAAAACAATAAAAAATCAGAGCAGCAAACAAGGACTATTGAAACAAAAATTACAAATAAAAAAAAATCAAAAATTTGAAAAAAGGAATATAAATGACTTAAATAATTAGCAGTGAAAAAAAAACTGATAATATTAAAATAAAGCAGCTCCACCTATTAAAGAATTTCATCTAAAGAGAAAACTTAAACACAAAACAAATTAAATAGTAAAATTAAATTAAATTTATAAAATATTATATTATATTATAATATATATTTTATATTATTAACTATAATATATATATGCATAAAAGGGGATCACTTTCGGTTATACTGCCAAGACGTAAGGTTGTGTTTTTTCCGGTTTCAGTTTTTGTAATAAAGATGTAGTTTTAAACCTGTTTATTTGTTTGCTATCAACACAATACTGCATAAAAAGTCATCTGGATTGAATTTTATACATGAAAATTCTAATAATAGTAAGCAAATTAATGGAGTTTGACTGACAGTACGATATTCCACTGGAACTACAATTGTTATATGAATAAGACAAGACATTTGATAGATTTTATTTCCTACTAATGCAATGTCTTCAAATCTTCCTAAAAAAATGAAAAAATTGAGTAGTTTCATACAACTTCAATTATACGTAGGCATGACACCTAGAACCAGGTAGCAAAACATAGCCATAATGAAACATTTGAAATTTCTTCTGAACTTGAACATAAAAAAATGTTACCTAAAGGTTCAAATATTTTAAATTAAAATGCTATATATTTAAATTAGATAAAGATTAGAAAGTTAAAAATATAATGAATTACTATTATTTCTAAGAGTAGTAATAGTTCATA
Organism: Nephila pilipes; assembly: GCA_019974015.1. Classification (NCBI taxonomy): domain Eukaryota; kingdom Metazoa; phylum Arthropoda; class Arachnida; order Araneae; family Nephilidae; genus Nephila; species Nephila pilipes. Next base: position 415,157 of record BMAW01070197.1, read on the forward strand.
GATCTTTAAGCTATTGATGAAGTTGGAAATTGTATTTGGGAAAGGTTCCGCGCCGTTGAAGACTTGAATTCTATATTTCTTAATTGAAAACTCGGAGAAGTTGACAATATTGTTCAATTTTATAATAATAAAAGAAACTCAGGGATAAAATTAAAACGTACGCTATTTTTGTAATGCAACGTGTGGTTGGAAATGAAAAGTGTTAGCTAAAAAATAAGAAATGACAAGAAAATGAAAACAATTTTTTTCTTACATTAATAATTACTAAGAGTTCTCAAACATGGTTCTAATTCCATCGATAAAGCCTGATTACGTTTATCAAGGGACTGCCGAATCCTTTCAAAGATGCCAGGCGTTTCTCAAACAATTGCAGTAGCCCCTGAAAGTTTTGAAATGGTCTTTTTCAGAGTGAATTGGATTCTCGTAGACGAGTATCTTGAAATGCCCCATTTGAAAAAAAAAAAATCAATACTTGATAAATCGGGTGAACGGGCTGTCCAAACTACAATTCCACCTCGTCCAATCTAAAGTGGACTAAATTTAGTATTTAGGTAATTACACACATTAATGATTAATGTTGAAATGTACAGAACCTCGTCTTACTGAAACCACATGATATTTCGAACGGCAACTGGAATATTATCAGGATTCTGTCATTGATTATTCCAGAAAGATGCAGTACATTGAGATGTTGGGGGATTAAAAAGCAAGCGTAGCCAATAAAACAATCTTTCACAATAACTACCTTCAAACACATTAACATAACGCTGTTCTCGGAAAGATTACAAATAAGTAATTAGAATAAGGATCAGAGGTGGTAATTCATGTATACATTTTTAGAAAACACTTTCAACTGATGTCAATAAAAATCATTTTTGTCATTTCCTCAGTATTTCTTGTCTTTCCACCGACACCTTTCGTTCAAACCCAACTTTATTTTACAAAAAATGCTTTTTTATGCGTATTGAAGCATGTGTATGGCTTTTTCATGTGTATGACCTTCTCTACCCTTTTCAATGAGCTCTCTTGGATGACGTGTAGGTTATGTGAACAGATGAGAAAAATATTTAATTGCTGCCGGTTATCATTTTGTAAATTACTAGTATGTGCGATATGGAAGTCGTAGATCTAAATAAGCTTGATGGGTTGAAGATGTGTTGTGATGGTCCAATCCTCCGAAACTTTTCGGCTCGTTGGGTGTTCGTTAGCTATAAGGCAGTAGAACATCAAAGCGTCATCAACGAAAAAGATATTGGAAACAGTGTCGGTCGGTAAAGGCAAATTGGTAGCAATTAGTGGCTCAGGTGACAGCCAAATACAATAAAGAAGTGTTTTAGATCAAACGGTTCTACAGAGTCTGTTGGATTTCGGACTAAAAAAAATTATGTATTTCTGCTAACGAAATATATTCGCCATTTACGTTTATGGGTTTGAGAATATCATGAATAGACCAAAGAACAACGGAAGAGAGCTGCCTTATCGGATGCATTGCGATTCAAGGAACGCCGTCTATCAGTCGAACATTTGTTCGATATATGTACAGCAGGTCATAAGCAGACCGATTAAGCGATATGAAGGTTAAGGAGATGGTCGTCTCTGGGACCAATGGATGCCGTAGAACACATAAAAAAAGGTGTGGACTATCTCAATATCATTCCAAACCAGTTAACTTTTCGACCAGGAATGAAGTTTTCCAACAGGACACAGATCTAATTCGTAAGGCTGAAATCATCCTGCACTGGTTCGTAGAGCACGCGTAAGAATTCCATTTGATCCTTGGCATACCGGGTCTTAATGCTTAAGAAAAAGTTTCGGTTGTCAGCGAACTTAGAATCAGAGCTCAAATACCAATATCTTAATATCTGTCTTGTCTTGTGTAATTTTGTATTTAGCTAGGTCATAATTTGTAATTACTAGATTTTATGTTTTGTGTTAAAATTGTTATGTAACATTGATATTTCATAGAGTATATGGCATTTTTTCATTATAATATTTGGTATGTTTTTAATTTAGAACAATATCAGGAGTAGTAATAAGTTATAAAGTGTGTTTCAGAGAAATGAATATGTAATTGAGAGTTAAGAAGAATACATTTGTTCATCAAAATATACTTTATTTATCATTATTCTTCTGCGATTGGTTGGCCAGTTGACGGATATCATCAGTGTAGAACAATTTGTCTTATGACACGCTGTAGTCGTCAACCTACTTTCGTGCTTCGTCCTCTGACCGGATGTGTACGGAAGACATGGCAACATCGAGCGAAACAAATGATAATCTGAATGTGCTAGGTCTGGGCTGTACGCTAGGTGTTTCAAAACTTCTCAGCCAAGCGTTATTAGTATGTTCCTGATTGTTTTTGCAACATGATGCCTTGAAGCAATTTCTCGGGGCGTGGCACTATTGTCAGTAATTGTACATTTTTCATCAATTTAATGGTTCCCCCGCAGCAATTGTTCCTTGCAGCATTCAGCAATTACACTTACACCTGGCTTCAAAAGTTCGTCATAGAGCATACTCTTTATATCCCATTAGATACATGGAACATTTTTGCAGAGAGTGGTTCGTTTTGATGTTGATATTATTGCTCCTCTGGGATTTACCCAATGTTTTTTGCGCTTAGGTTTGTCATAAAAGATCTGCTTTTCATAATAAATATATTCTGTGTTGCCTGTTTAGCATATTCATGCACTTTAAGACGAGATCATCTTTGATCTTCTGGTTTAATGCATACGATATTCATTTTTCCTGCCTTCTGAAACTTTCCCATTGCATGTAAACGATTAGAAATCGTTTTTTTTTGTGGTACTACTAATTGTTTGGAAAGCTTATTTTGGTTTAGAGATGTTTCTTCTTTGAACAGTGTTTGCAAAGTCTCATGCCTAGTCTTAAGTGGAGAGCCTCTACGCTCTCAATTTCTTACATCAAAATAGTTATCTTTAAGAAGTTGAAAATAAAATTCACGAGTGCTTTTTGATATGATTTCTTACTTAAGTAAAGAACCAAATGATTAGCATTCTTTTGCAGCACTTTTTCCTTGGAGAAATTCGTAACGAATGCAGTAACGAGTAAATGACTTATCGTATGACATATTTCATCTTCGAAATTTCAAGTTTACATTTATTATTAATTCGGTAATATTTGTAGGTTTTTAGTTTTAATTAATTTTTAATTTGTTCTTAAAGTCTATATTGTGTAATTATGTCTGGGTTTGTATAATTCAAAATTATGTTTAATTAATATTAATAATTATTTACATTTTTTTACACACACACATTGTTACGAGTTCGAGATAAATTTTTCTGTAACGCTTCACTTATAAAGGAAAAGTGATATTTACAGAGATTTCATCATTCAGTCAAGGAATTTTTAAGCAATAATCCCTTAACCCGTTACCACACACAACGTATCACATGCGATACGCTCACGTTTGCTCTCCTGTGCCCAGCGTATCACATTTGATACGCTCCATGAGTATCTTCTTCGGCCCAATGTATCATTAGAGATACGCTTGATGAGAACGTTTTATTTGATTTTCTTAATGTTACTATATGGTGTTATAATACCACGAAACCTATATAGACAGATTATTTGGAGTGTTGATCTTAGTGATATACGTTTGGATATCACTTTTGGCTTCCAGGAGGGGGTAATTGTTAAAAGCACGTGTTGCGGCACGGTTCTTTAAATGTAATGACATGATTTAAAGGGTGCACTTGCTTTTTCTTTCTTGCTTGCTTCTTAGAAGTTCGAAGGAGAATTTATGGTCCTTTATGGAGATTAGGGATTTTGGTAGCAGATGCTCTCAGCTGTTCGTTTCATTCGGTAGGTTTTTACTTGTAGCGGCAGTCATGACGAAAAGAAAGTATTTATCTGATACTGAGATTTACGAACTAATGAATGAATCTGACAGTGATGTTAGAGAAAATAATCCAAATCTGTACATAGAAATTAAAGTAAAAATAAAGGACGAAGAAGATGTGCACTTTTCTCAAAATCTTGCGTCAAAATATATGTGTAAGACATGTGATGTTGGATTATGCATTGAATTCTTTTTTATAGATGTACCATACAGCAAAATAAGATATATTTTTTATATCTATATGTTCCATGTTATGGTACATCATTACACCATGAAATTTACGTAACAAATGTAAATATATTTTGTATTTCTTAAAAGATATGATTTTTATGTAATTATTTTATGTAAAAACATAGAATGTATTTTAAATAATATATGTAAATACCAAAATATTTTAATGAATAGCCGATTTTAGAGAAATTGTTTTCACGAATTAGTTTTGATATCTAAAATCGTCTCAGCACAGCATGACACTCCGATGTAAGAAGCCGCGGGCCCTGAGAAGCACTTCTTTTTTCTGCCTCCGGTAACGAAAGGGTTAAAGTTAGTGACTATTTTGATAACTTGGTGAGAAACAGCGATTGGCAACAAAACCAAGGTTCACGAAAGTGCTGGAATCTAGTTGATATCGCGACTGGGAGGAAAGATACTGATTTTTTCTGAATTTTCCTAGTGACGTCTTACCTGGCCAGAGTGGCTGGAGGAAGAGTTGCGAAGCCGAAGGGAATAGATCGAGTAATCGATAGGAGTCTGTCAGAGTTGACTGAGTGGATATGTCGAGAAGATATTGGTATAATTCCAGAGAAAATATTCCGAAAAGTAATTGGCAATCTGCAGGGAACTGTCACAGACTGCCTAAGAAGTGCAGAGTTTTGCAGTGGATATTTTTCCGTAGCGCGAATTAGTAGGCTGGAGTGCTAAACGTTAATGATACAACTGTAACCGTCTTAACAAGAGATGTTTTTGTTCCTGTATCTGTGTCGCTAATCTATGTTAGGTCTATGTTTCCTTTTCGTGCAGATATTCCTTCCAAATATTGCTACATTTGTCTCGTTCTGTCCTGAATATTTGTAAATAGAGCATCAATTGCCATTATCCTCCATGTTAGACTGATTTCACTCGTCACCCCCCGGGGGGGGAATTTTTGTAACAATATATATATATATATATATATATATATTCCAAGGTCTGATAAAAATAAACGAATCTCTAGAATTCATATTTAAGTACTTAAAAATGTGGGAGAATATTAAATTGATATTTTTTTTTATCTTTTATCCCATCTGATGCATTTTATTTCATTCAAATATACTGAAGGATCCCGACTAAAGGCCATTTTGGTTTCGTGAAAGTAATGTTAATCTTATGGAATTTCGACTACCGTCCTCAAATCTTTACTATATTGCCTATTTGAATGCATAAAAGAGCATTCGAAAAGGCAAAATATTCCGCAGGTTTCTATGGAATTACGTTTTCGCTCCGGATTTTTGAATATATTTAAAATACTTTTTAAAGATCGGGGAATCCACAAACCAATCATTAAAATAGGGTTAAAATATTTTTAAAAATCGGAAGAAAAATGTGATTCCACAGAAAGCTTTATTATTTTTTGCTCTTTCGAATGCAATTGTTTGCATTCCAATAGATAAAATAGTAAACATTTGATAACAGTTGTGGAAATTCCAAAGGATTAACATTACGCTCACGAAATCAAATTGGCCAGTAGAAGGGAGCCTTAATAGACTAGATTCCTGAAGGTAATTAGTAATTATATAGCAGTAAGATTATTTTTAAGAATTCAAAACGTCTATTAGATGCGTACATTAAATTAAAGCGAAAAATTAAAACTGGCGTAGCAAAATAACATAAATTTTACAAATTGCTTTATACAATTTGTTTCATTAAATGACCCAGGATTAGACTTGATCAATATATTTTAAAGCTTAACGACAATACATTTATTAAAAACTAAAATATTTATTTTTCAATTACTTATGATTTACTCATATATTTCAAACTATATAACTTGTGTGTTTCTCTTTTAGTAATTTAAATTACTCTTCGCCTGTTATTTTCATAAAATATATGTATCCTATCTTTTATCATAAGATGTTGTTTCTAAAATTAACATAGCATTTTTGCCTCAGTTTGTTGCAGTTAACTAGTATTTGACAAAAAGTCGAAAATACATCTAATATTTGGCCCTTTGCAAATATAATAATATGTTCTTTTCCACGAACCATTTTTACAGGCCCCGAAACTATTTCCATACAAAACAGTTCAGCGTCAAAATCCCATTAGAAAGTAGTTCTGGCAAAGCGACAGTTTTCTGAACTAACGGAAAACGTCACAAATTCTAATACAGGAACTACTAGAAAAGAAGTATATCGAATTTTTTCTCAGCCGAAGCAGTGTTAGGGCTGTCACATAGATGTCTCACGTTTTTTGCAAGGGAGAAAAAAAACCTCTAAGGGAAATACTGCTTTTGCGACATATATTTATATTTATTCTTATAGAGATTGAATTGTTGAATTTCTGGTTCCCGAATACCTACATGTGTGAGTGAGTTGAATTTCTTCAGCATGTAAATTTTATCAGAATGAAATTTTTTTTTACAGTGTTTTTATAAATATGCTGATGAGCATAAATATGAAATGCTATTTTTATGTAATATACATAACAAGTTTTAATCGAATAACTAGAATTTGCTACATGAAGCTTATTTACAAATTACTGATTACAAATAATCAAATATGTAGGCTGTACTGATTACAAATGTCAAATACTTATGCACAAATTACTGATTACAGTTGATCAAATTATTTTTTTTTTTGTTAAGCGTGTGAAGCACGTATAGAAAATGTTAGCTCTAAATGTTTCCGATAATTGAAGCTTAAAGTATCGAATGAGGTTTGTAGTACATTTGAAGTTGTTAATTGCAAATGATGAAATTAAATTTTTGTAAACCGTAGGAAGTACTCGAAAAAAATAACAGAACTAAATTGTTTCCATGGATACATGCTTAAAATTATCAAATGAAGCTTGAGGAACGTTTCAAATTATTGACTGCAAATGATAAAAAGAATTTTTTGTTAAGCGTGTGAAACACATATAGCGGATTTCAGGTCTAAAACCTTTCAGTAATGGTAGATGAAAATTGTTAATAAGAATATGTTATTGGAGTTAGAGTACTTGGTGTCATGTACAACTTTTAATTGCCCCACATCACTACGCCAACAGAGCGAGGATCACATCAAAGTGGCAGCCGTGACGACAGTTATGTTTTGTTACAATTTTTAGCATGTAATATAAAGCTAAGCTTCGACAAGGAGCTCTGTGGGAATACTGACGCATTCGATCTTGTCGTAGACTACATAAGAAAGTAAAACCATTTATGTAAAAATCTATATGTATGTAAATTAATCTTATCTATATGTATATTTAAAAGCAATTGTTGGGTCGTCCATTAAAACGTGAAGAGTGATTGAAAAGAACAAACAACAACACTTGCAGAGTTGTCATTTTCAATGAATTAATCACAACGAGGGAATAAATTGTCTAGAAGTCTTACTTGACAAAATGGTGCCTTGGGTGGGCGACTTCACTGAATTGGAGACATTAAGGTAAGAAGATTTTACGTTCCCTTTATATATGAAGATAGTTAAGAAGATTCTGAATATTTATGTATGAATTGATGATGATACAAGGTGTTTCATTTACTAAAATACTAATCATAAGGGAAATATATACATGCTCATAAATAGTATTTGCTATTGATTTATTTAATATATAGTAAAGATAGTAAAAAAAAGAAACAAATTAATTGAATAAGATGAATACACAAAGAGTGTTTCATTTACTCAAGTTTAAATTGTGTGTGAAGTATATATGTTCGTATGTAGTATTTCATACTGATGTATTTGATATATATTCTGTGTAATAATAATTAAGTTAAAAATAGATAATTGAATGTATGATGATAGCTCTATGTGCTACATTTACGAAAGCATATGATCGATTAGAGATTTGCTTAAATGATGATACCACAAATGTTAAAAAAAAAGTCTACTTTGTTTCAAACAACTAACATATGCTGTAAAGCTTGTTCATAATAATTATTTAAATAATATAGGTGACGATTAGAATATGAAATTCAGTTTTTTTTTCTGAATTAAGAATAGAAATAAAGGCCCAAAAGGGAATAGATGTTTGAACAGCAAACTACATACCTCAACCGAAAAAAGGCCATTAGAAGTTTACAAGAGATTTAAGGGTTACCACAGCAACGATACCCTTCGGGTCAAGGAATGATTGACACATCCGTAAAAGGCCCGATCATTTCACGTGGAAAAGAGAACGAAAATAATTTACCCCGAAGTGAACATCCACTCCAATCTATTTATGTAGATTTAACAACTAAATATTAGGAGAGCAACTGCCCGCTTCGAAAGAGAGAAGGTATGGGACAAGTATAGCATTTTGTTCTGCGTGTTTTGAAAGATAATTCAATGTCGAAAGAAATTAGTAACAACATATAAGATGATCTCATATAAAGAAAAGCATGAGATAGCTGTTCTTAATGTGGATGGTTTCTTCAAATTAAAAAAAAAAGGAAAAGGAAAAATCCCTTAATTTAGACTTTGATTCTAGTAAATTAGAATCAAGAGAGAGAAAATTCAGACAAATCCTCAATACTCGTAAAAGAACGGTAAGATAATGAAGAACAAGAGGATTTTTTTAAGAATAAATTAAAAGGAAAAAGCGTGACTGTTGGAGATTAAACTTGACGAAGAAGTACCCCGTATGAGGGAATTTGAAAAGAAAAAAAAGTATTAATTAATGAAAAAGAAAGAAATGAGAAGTTAACGAAAGTCGTGTCGTAAAATAACGAAATATCATTACTAGAGGATAAGATAAAACATTACTTAATCTACAGAATCAATAGCAGAGTGAGCCTTTGGAAGTGTTAAGCTTATCGAATCCTGTGGAGAAGTTAAGACAAGGAGAATTAAGAAGACTAGAAGAATTAATAGAACAGGACGAACATAGAAAATTGAAAGAAGCATTGCTTCAAAAGAAACCTGGAGGTAAATAAAGCAATGAAGAATAAATAAAACATTTAAGGGAAATATTGCGATTGGAATATTTAAGAGCCCCGACTTTTCAAGTGAAACCTGAAGATGACGTACTTGATGAATGCGGCAATGTATTGGACGTTAAGGTAAGCGACCGTAATTACTACGGAAAGATAAATCTTCCAAACTTGTTCGAATAAAAACTACGAACTTTGAACTTTATCAGCCTATACCGAGACTTTATCCTCTGGATGAGTTAACACAGTGGAGTGATCAGGAAAATTATTGGGAGCTTTCCAATCTGAAGAGAGAAAGTAGTCCTATAAAACAAAGTATGAGGGAGAAGTGAAAGATTCAGATAGACTTTAGATTCTTTACAAATTCTTCTTTTTATCTTGCACATTGCTGTATTCTTTAATTTTTAGGGAAACTCCGGCCATGCCTGTTGACACCACACATTCAGACGCTCCAATTTTGGTGAGGATGATGCAGCATATAATTCCCGAAAGCTCACAACAGTACGCCAACAGAGTGTAAGTGTCATTTTAATGGCATCCGTGGCGACAGTATTGCTTCGTTATATTTTTTAGCATGCGATGTAAAATTGAATTAGAAAAGGAGCTCTCCGGGAATAGAGACAAACTCGAAACTTGGCGAAGATGACTTAAGCGTGTAAAAAAATTAATGTAAAAACGACGTATAATCCTGTAACAATATTATTTAAATATATAATCAAAACTAATTCACTAGTCGTTCATTAATGTGTAGTATGATAAGGAAAATGAACCGCTGGCAACTCTGACAATGTTGTCCATTTCGTTGAATTAATCACAATAAGGAAAACGAATAGCTAATTTGTACAAAAATTTTTATGCAAATGTTGCAAACAACAAATTTAGCCAAACAAGGTGTGCTTTTTTATAATTATTATTAAATTATTAAATTAAATATAATAATTAAAGTAAACGATGAAACATTGAGACATGGACGATATTAAAATTAAAGGAAACGATACATTATTAAATTGTACATATTTAAGCTAAATGTAATTAAAATTGAAACAAACGATAAACTATTAGATTGAATAGTTGTTAGCTAAATGTAATTAAAATTGAAGCAAACGATGAAAAATTGAAAAGTGATCTGGTACGCCAAAACGTCCTACCTAAAACAATAACCCCTAAGGTGGCTAACATAAACGTTGAGAAAATGTACTCTATACTTGGAGGCAAACATCAACTAAAAAGATAGTTGTATCGCGTCAGTATTCACTTTCCATTACTATTCGCAATGAAAAGAATCAATGAATTGTAAGTCACACAGTAATGATAACCAAGTTATTTTATTCAGAACAATAAATAATTAAAACTCAATCCATAACTTACTTTACATGTGGAAAAGGTTCCTATATGAGTCATATATAACATTTAATACTCAATGTAGGTATGATACAGATGCTTTTCATTGATAATTTCTGCTCACTGTCTCTACTACTAACTAAAATATCAACTCTCTTTTGAAACATTTCATTACATATAAATGCACCACTTCAATTCTATTGATTACACATCAATAATAATTTAACCTATATTTATCTATCAATATTATACCTGATCATTTATTGGGAGAGATTTTCTATTCAAATATCACATTAAAATTCCCCAAAATGTTAGTTCAAGGGAAAAAAGTAATGGAGCCAGCCCACGCTATAGAGTTATATATCAAAATGAATCACATTTAGATTATTTAAAAATATGGCTGTGGAAATTGTATTAAAATGTAAATATATTACTTAAATAAATTACATAAAATGTTAATATATTATGGATGAGGAAATAAGGAAATGAAACTATTTCTTTCAATTCTTAAAAGAGTCATATTCTGATTTTCGACTGATTAAAAAGCAATGTTAAGAAGAAAAAAAGTTTCAGTGATATATATTTTTTTGTTAAAAATAATTTAAATGCAATAAAAGATAGACAAATAGCCGGTATCTGTGGTACCCAGACCCACTGAATGTTTGAAACACATTCAATAGACACGGTAAAATAAATAAACTCACTGGATATGACATTTTAACGGAAAATATTCCATAACTCGGTTATTCACATAAGTGTCGTGGAAATTTTTCAAACCCATTTAAAGTGATTTTCTGAAGTGATTGGTAGATTTCCAAAATACAGTAAAAAATATTAATAGTTCATTTTTACAATGGTACTTAAAATTTGATTTAATGCTAGCAAATACTATTTAAATATTTAAATCACGCCGTTTACCTAAATGTAACACCATATCACAATATTTTTTATTTCATATTTGGCAGTGCGCGTCATATTGTGGATTGGTTGCTATGCAGTTGTGTCACTTTATTTATGAACTCCACATACTTTAAACAGTAATATAACAATGAACGAAATTTTATTCATTCATCAAAAAGGAACCTTTACACTATTTTCCACTGTCTTAAGTTACTTTACTCTAAAGTTTTTAGACAATAATTATTGTTTCTTATGCTAATTTTGAATACCGTAAACAATTTTTGGAATATTTACAATTGAAATTTAAGTGTTTATGAATGCTTGCCACACACACACACACACACACACACACACACACATAAAAACATAAAAGTAAAGAAAAATAAAACAATAAAAAAAAAAAAAGAAAGAAAGAGAAAGAAAAAAAGAAAAAAAAAAAAAAAAAAA
>BMAW01070197.1:426898-562864 GCA_019974015.1 Nephila pilipes
ACACACACACACACACACGTACACGCACACGCACACACACACATTCATGTTCCAAGAAAACTATATTAACTTAATTTGCTATACAAATTACAAGAGAATTTCCTTATTTGCCTGAGAAAGTCAAACAATATTTAACACACACAAGAATATAATTTACTCTATTAGTTTATATTGAATGCAGTCTTGTACTTTTTATAGAAAGGTTATTCATTAAAATTAAATTTGATTATTAATATTTTGAAGTTTTCATTACATTTTAAATAAAGAAACAACTTGTATTAATTTTCTTATAAAATAATTTTCAAATCTAAATGCAAGATATCTAGAATAATTTCTAATCTGAGAATACCCGGATAATTATTTCTTTTCAATGAAGTAGCACTAAAGAAATGTTCATCAGACAGAGACAATTACACATAAATTGCAGATTTTATCAAATACTAGCGGATTATCAAAGATGAAGGCCTGCCTAAAAATAAGTACAATTACCTCCATTGGTGTACTTGTGGCGGACATTTCTGTGAAACCAACGATGTCGCTGAAGTAGATCGTAACAGCATCGAACGATTCGGGAATTACAGCTTCGCCTCTCATGAGTTGTTCAGCAACCGACCTAGTGGTAGCGGTCAAAATTAAAATTAATTTAATACAGATTTCGAAATATTATGTAAAATAAAATTAATTATGACCTAAATTATTTAAAAATAGTTTTCCTAATTTTTAAATTTCAAAGGATTTTCATAAGAAAAGAAAAAGCTTTATAATAATTTTCAAACGTTCTTATTCGGCAATTTAAAGTAACGAAATGCCTTTTATCGTGAGTTTTGGCACGGTTAAGCATGATAAAACATGGAGGCGTTAATAATTGGCAAAAGAAATGAACTAAGTTCGGATAATATGAGTTGACTATTACCATACTAAGAATAATCTAAATTGTTATAGATTGTCGATTTACAATTACATTACTCATAAAAAATAAAAATGTGTTAATTTCGGAAATTACGTAATGCAGTTTTAAGTTAAATAATTGGAGGAATGTGTGTACTGAAAATAAATAAATAAAATTCTTCTCAGTATGGTTTATAAATGTATTTCATTGCATCACACCCCAATATTCTAAATTATCAATATAAATAATTAAAACGAAAATAAATTACGAATTTAAATAATTAAAGTGAAGATAAATTACGAATATATATAATTAAAACGAAGATAAATTACGAATATAAATAATTAAAACCTTAAGGTCTTTTAAATGCATAATCATGGGAGTTATATTTCGGGGACAAAAACTGAACTAATCAACAATTAAACGATTCGGATGGTTAATTAAAGAAAAATTTTAACATTAGAATCTTTGTATAGAGCAGAAATATTTTTATGGACAAGAAAAGCAGAAAAAGAATATTTCGATGGAAATCTGTCATTTACTTACGAGAAGAATTCAAAAGAGACAAAGATCAAAAGTCGATATTTTTTTTTATTTTCGTAGAACTCTGCAAAAAGTTAATTCAAAAAAAAAAAAAAAAAAAAAAAATCCAGACTTTTGGAAAAACCGCTGAAAAATTTTAAAAACTAATTAAGTTAATAGTTGCAATTGAACAAGCAATTTTGGTCAATTAATGGTATTTCAAAATCTACAGTATTTATTAATTAATAAAAGAGTGAAATAATCATATTGTAAAAATGCTACAATATTCGGTTAGTCTAATAAATAAGCCTTAAGGCCAGGAAATTAATTATCCCAGATAGTTAATTAAAAATTCCTAACAAAAGACCCCAATACTGAGAAAATTGCTGTGATATGTTCTTAATTTGTTTGGTGATAATGATCGTTTAGTGCAAAAGTGATTAAGTAACCCATTATTATTAGAATTGTTCTTTTCTTTTTGCTTTAAAGCAATTTTAAGAATCAATAGTTATACTTTAAAAATCACTAATTATGCATTTGTAGTGTAAAAACTTAAAATTGTACTTAGATTATATATAATCCTTCTCATCTTTAAGATAGAATAGTAATTGAAATAAAACAAACAATTTGTTTTGTGTAATTTCAAATTAAATCTTCTTTCAGAATTTAAAACTATTCTTATTTAATATGAATTGATTTTCACCAGATGTTTTAAAACTAAATCTCTCTCTTTATAATTCATAGCATACTAATCCACCTTTTCGTAATTCATTAATATTATTTTATCACAAAAATTTCAATAATAGACACTACTTTATAAAAAAGTTGGGAACAGAAATATGACGCAAAATAAAAATTTAAAATTATTTTTAATAGGTTGTTGGTCTTTAAATCTTTCTAAACGAGAGTAATTTCAAGAAAAATTTAATATAACCTCTAAGTGGCTATTGATATAATAAGGGTTCTTACTTGCAAGAGAGAAAATACTTCAAAATATATTTTTTCAATTTTAAATGAGAGAAATATATAAAGAAACTTCATTCAAATAAAAGGTAAAACTGTAAGAATAATTATAATTTTTTTTGTCTTAAGTGTTACAATTAATACATATTTTAATGATTTCAATGAAACCAATGAAAAATATAGTACTTTCTGATTATATTATGAATTATTGCTTAAGTAGAATAATTGTTACTAAAAAAACTTATGCAGTAGGCAAGGAATTATAAAAACAGAAATACTGTTTCTTAGATACTTGGCTCATATTAAATGTTTGACTGGAGGTGGAAGGCATTCTCATTATTAAACTAATTATGCTCAAATTTTGCAATCATTTTTATTTATAAGACAAAATGTTTATTAAGATAAGAACAATATTTCCTAAACAAAGTTTCGAAGCTCTATTTTAAATTAATTTTCAAATATTGCGAATGATGTTCATTTAATACGAAACACTTTTTGTTAAAAACATTCAATTAAATATTAAACTCTGACATACATTAAATTATAAAGTTCAGACGTAAAAAAGGGACGTACATTATAACTTTTATGATACTTACTGCAATTTTACAAAATTAGTATCAATATTTTTGGATCAAAGGGGAACTAAATTAGGATGTTAATGTATTAATTAATTAAACTAATGATCATGCTCAGTTAAAGTTTGAAACATTCTTTTCCTTCAGATAATCTGTTTTTGACGCAACTGGTTTTCAAATTTAACATAAATTACAAATTTCCTGAAATTTTGAGAGATATGGGGAAGAAAAATGTGCTACAGTCCTCAGATGTAAAGAATTGTCCCAAACATTTAACGCTAAAAAATTCTTCTACAGAAGACGTTTCACATTAACGTGGTGTGGAAGTTTGGAGAGGGAGATACAAGTTCAGGTGTTATAACTTGAAGGAGGCTCAGAATTAAGAGATCTGGTGCCAATAACCCTCGGTTTGATAGTTATAAAATATGAAGTATAGTTACAAAAATGTTGTGAATTGCAATATACAAAATTTTGATGTATTATATGTATAGAGAGAATTCCTCATAACTAACAACCCTTTAATCAAGCACTTATGCAGATCCCTCCTATATTTAAGAAATTGTTCCATTTTTAAACTTCAGTCGGCCTCATAAAGACTGAATGATCCGTATAATAGCTCGTTTAAATCTTAGTTATCATTCCAATTATTACGCGGTGGCAAGAAACGGGAAAAAATAGTAGGAATCTCTTCCCCGGAAGAACTGCACTATGTCGCCGCGAAAAGTATTTTTCTGAATATCTCCAGAATTAATAATCAGACTCAAATGAAATTTGAAACATAAGCTATTGAAACCATCATCTACCTAGTTGTAGAAACAATTTGGGCCTCATGTCAGAAAAATTCTTTTCTGGTAACTACTTCTATTTGAGCAATTAATATGCATATAAATTTTATTGATTTGCTAAGAAAATAGTAAAAGATATGAAGGATTCCCAATTCTTTTGACGACTTTTAACGATATATTAAATTTAAAATAAACTGTTAAAATAAATAAGTAATCTATATTAATAAATAGTCAAAATACAAAAAAGATTATTACAGTGAATAAAGTTTAAAAAATAATAAAAATAAGAAGATTTAAATTTTTTGTTAATATAAATAACACTTTCTCTTAAATATTCTTTATTAGATTATCACCAAAATGTAATTTAATGGTAAAAAAATTTCAAAATTATGTGGCATTTTAATCAGCAACCAAAATAAAACCTATCTATTAAGTATTTATTACGAGTAAATAATTTCATTCCAATCCATATCAAACGTAACAAAAATAATCAACAAGCGTAACAGAAAACATACTTTGGCAACATTCTGTGCAAAAGTGCTTCCGTCTTATTCTGTTCTTCAGCTAATTGAGCCGTTCTTTCATCCACAAGGTCTTCTAAATTATTTGCATAACGTTCCATCATATCCATCATATTATCCATTATATTTGATGTCCTGTAACATTAAAATTTATAACTATTTGATGTCTTAATATGTTTCCAAATTTCATTCAAGATGGATATACATAATTATTAGAAAGACATTATTCAGAGAAAGTTGTTGGACAAAAATGCAAATTCAATTAATAAATATGCAATATTCAAAAATGGATAATTTCACAAATAACATAAAATTGTATTAAAGATTAAAATAAAAATTCTATACAAATTTTTGAATGTTATTTCTCAATACTATATTGAGATTTCCGAAGAATAAATTTGCAAATTGAACTGAATTTGTGTATTCATCTTAAAAGTTTTGTACGCATTTTCATTTAAATACATTTAATTTACAATTGCCATTTCCAAATAGAGTCACATTTTACTTTTTTCAGGCAATGTTCAGATTTTTTTAATATTGTTTGCTAAAACGTTTTACACAAAATATTAAGTAAGTGAATACTTAATAAAAATATTTTCTTAAATTTGCTTTTTAGTCTTGTTTGAAAAATAAATTATCATACTTTTAAATTTAATAAAAGAAATATAAGTGATTCACACAACTGAGTACTAGATAACTACAATTGAATCATTTGAAAAAAACCAAAATAATATGCTTCAAAATTGTATCTTAAATTATTAGGAAAATGAAAAAAATCTAAATTATCTAGAAAAATTACGTAAAATGAAATATGTCTAAAGAAAGAGAATTAATGTATAAATATTTTTTTTTTAAAAAAAGCAAAACAGCAAACATCAAATTATTTTATAAATTTCAGTTTGTGTTTTATGCAATAAAGATTCAAAACACTTAATGAACTGAGTTAATATTGCTGGTGACCGAAGTAAAACTGTTACAACTCCTTGATTCTTTGAAAAATTAATGTATAATATAGAACACTGAAATCCACAATAAACTATGAAATATATATATTGAAATAAAGATATAACAAACACACACAACAAACGATCAATAATAATTAAAATGCTGAAAAAAATTTGTCTTATATATATACATACATTCCTTCTTTCATTCTTTTCAATTTTTCCTTAATATGTCTGAAATCAGGTCTTTGTTCTGGATTCTCTGACCAACAATCCGTTATAGTTTGTAAAACATAATCCTGTATGTCTACATCTTCTAACGGTGGACGGAAAACTTTACCATCTCTTTTGTCAATACCTTCCTTTACTTTTATGATAATTTCTAAAAAGAAGATACAATTATAAGATTGTCAAACAGTGGACTCTTTAAACATAGGAATAAACAAATTGTTTCATTGTGAAATTATTTTTTATGATATAACAATACTGTAAGAGATCTTTTAAAAGTAAATATTACATATATTAATATTATTCCTTGTGAAATACGATATTTTATTTTATTTTATTTTTCAGAAAATTCTTTCTTTATTCTTCACATCAAACTTTTATTGTATTTCAGTTCTAATTTTTGAAACCAACAAAATGTTTTGTGCAAAAAAAAAAAAAAAAAAAAAAAAAAAACATTTCATTATCTTTAATAACCAAACTGAACAGTTTGAAAATTATACTGTCAACAAATAATTATTAACAATATTAAATATTGTAGAATATGTTAAGGAAAAAAGCATTTTCAAACAATTTTTCTAAAATAAATTGTATACTTAAAAATATTTAAAACCATCAAAATATAAATCATATCAAAACTCAATGATGCATAATATTATTGAAATTGTTACCAAGCAAAGTCTATTCCAAAAAAAAATAATTTAAACTTAAATAGCAGATAAACCATGAATTTAAAGCAGTTTTAATATTGCATTTAAAAAAATAGAAATAATGTAAAAATTGAGCTTCATATTCGATTAAATGTGAAATAATGTCAAAATCATGTATATATATATATATATATACAATTTTGAGTTTATATTTGTTGTATGACCACATTTTATTTTTCAGAAAGGGAATTTTATGAAGAAACTATTTAGTAGAGAGAGAGGGAAACAGGACTTTTGGTCAACAATATCAATGTATATCCGTAAACAGTATTTTAAATATGTTTAAAAATATTACATTAAGTCACGCAACAAAGGAATGGCATTCAGAAATAGAGGACGAAAAGAAACATTAACTTCAAAAATATTGCTTATAAAGTGATGTAAATGTATAATTGTCAATAAAACGTCAAATATAAAGCGTCATTGCTCTGAACGAAAAATCTGAAATTTCACATTTGTCCTGCACTGACTGTAATATAGATTTGTGCAATTAATTAATTCCATGACACGTTAACTGTAAGTTTTTCGAATTTTTCATTCAGTACAAGTAACTATGTAATACGGTGTATTATTCTATAGATATTGCATAAATAATGCATTGAATATCAAAGTATAATTAATATGAGAGAATGAAGATTACTTTTTGAAACTCAGCAATGTATTGTTAATTAAGCAGGAGACATTATTAGTTTTTGTTACATATTAAAAAGCATGCATAATAACATGTTTGTTAAAATGCGCGTATAAATACGATTAACATAATTAATTTTATAAGCATTTCTAAAAAGTATAATTAATTTTATAAGCATTTCTAAAAAGTATAATTAATTTTTATAAGCATATCTAACCAATACAATTAATTTTTTATAAGCATATATAAACAATCGCCAAAATTTGACCTAATTATATATATCATAGCATGATTTTCTTAATTAATTAATTTTAACTTTAATAAATATTGCATAAAACATCAATGTTTAGTTTTTCTATTTTTTTCTTAATATTTCATGAAACTGCAATTGATACTTAAATTGCTTATTAAACTATATTTTTTTATAAATTATCATTGAGTAAAAGGCATTGTTTAAATTATAGCAACTCATCGCTGTAAGTAATCTATAACATGAAATATTCTAAAAAGCATAAAACTACCTTCAGCTTGTAAATTAATCTGCCCGTAAGGGCCTTTTCGCAAAATGATCTCATACAGGATGATGGCAAAGGAGTAGACGTCTCCCTTTTGAGTTCCTATGGGAAACCGAGTTGGTTGGCGCAGCAGTTCGGGAGCTTTCCATAGCAATTCTGTAAAAAATGTATTAAAATTAAGGAAAATATTAAAATTGAGTATACAAATGATATTGCTTATTTACAGTTAATTAGACAAAAAAATTTATTGTTAACAAAATATAATTGTAATATTGTTTTAATGTAGTACAATCTTAGTTTTAGATACATTTTTATATCCATAAAAATATTAAAATCTGTACCTTATATTGAATTAATATTTTCTGAAAATATCAAACTTATAATACTGTAGATAGAATATATATTTTTTAAAATGATTCCTTTAAATTATGGATTATCAATAACATTTTCTGCAATCCATAATTAACAATTTTTTAAGTACAAACAGACCCCTCAATGATAAGAAAAGCAATAAATTAGACTGAATTTTTATTTTGTATTCATGTAAAAAAACAAAAATATTTCTTATTTATGAAAGCAATTTGATCTGATTAAGAGTTTTGCTATATTGTGCTTAAAATAAGAACTTACTTGAGAGAAATAAGTTATATTTGAAAAGTCAAGAATAAACCTCTTTTACAACAAGGAGATAAAATTATCCGACATCTTTACAAAGACACAATGTGCCAAACGTGTGTTTTCCAATTTCATATATGGTTATTTGAAAATGCATTATTAATATGGCTTTTAGATATAAGAATTCTCTAAAAATATTTTATTTTCATTCTTAAATTCCTTTTATTTGTTTGTTCTGCTACACAGAATAAAATTTGTAAAGGTAAATTCGCTTTTAAAATAAATTACAAACCTTTTTGCCTATTTTATAAATTTTCTGTTTAGAAACATAGAAAGGGATGTTTCACGGGATATTTGGCATTAATAATTCCTAGAAGTAAATTTATTAATGACCTTGACTATGAACGCCGTTCTTTGTTCAAGAGAATTTACAGATTTGAAAAAATGAAGTCTATTTTTAATATTTTAGAATAAAATAAGGCATTTTTTCTGTCGTAAAATATTTCTTGATTTTTTTTCTCAATTGATTTTTATTATAAGCTTTTAAGAATTTTATCCGCCTTTCATAGACATTTATCTATTATTTATACAATATATACTACACTCATCAACATCGATTTTTAAAATTAACGATAGTCTATGTTTTTACTATAATATTGCACAACAAACAACAAAAATAAACATTCTAGATATAAGTAGAATGAAATAACAAATCAAAATAAGTTTTTTAATTTAGTTTTTATTAATGTCGCACTAGAAGCAACACGAGGGCTATTGGTGACGGACCTCATAATTTTGAACCAAGATCAAATGACGAGGACGACACCTGAGCTGGCATCACCCTCTCCTAACATCCCCACCACGCCAAGGGAGGACTTTGGGCCCCGACAGATTTAACGTGCATCAGCCCCGGCTACACGGCGGGTCTTTGTCGGCCAAGGATCGAACCCGCGACTGAACGAAAACCGCCGGCCACGAATACGAAACCATGACCACTAAGCTACCGCGGCCTTTTTTAGTTCTCATTCTTCTGCTTGAGAAAAGCAATTTTTTAAAAATCTTCAGCAAGCTCTGTTTTATTACCATAACGCAGTGCGAAGTATTTTTTCACAAATGTTTTAGAATTAATTCCTTGTAAATGATATTTCGCTGTAACAAAGAAAAAAGCATTCGGAATAAGCTAATGTTTCATACTCTTAATAAATATAACATTTATCTTGTGATTGTAATATATTTTAAGATATTTGCTGATTTTCGTTATTAGTATCAAAGTAAAAATCAAATATAACACAAAAATCCACATTTGCAGAAATAATTAAATTTAATAAAGTTAACAATTTCAAATTATAAATATTGAATAATTTGAAAGTAAGATTGCAGCGAATATAAATTCTAAAATTATATCATTTTACGGTCTTTATTAATGGATAGCACAATCACAAAAGCTATTTCCCAAAATTCCTTAATGGATGCCTATAGTAAAATTATAAGCTATTTCTCTGCATTAACTTCATGGTGTTTCAATAGCGAGTCTCTGCATCAAAGAAGACAGCAAATAATCCTTCCTAATTAACAAAATTCCAAGAGATTACCATGTGATCCTTTGATTGACCGATTGTATACAGGATTGAACAGATAGATCGATATTTGCTTTCACATAGATCTACTTCCTAAGAATTGGGAGTAGAATTTATGGTCCAGAGAATAGCTTTTATATATATCCTATGATTCTCTCCATTCAGAACAGCGACAGTCTAATAGTTTTAGTGTGAGTCAGCTCAAGCTTCGGCCCTCTTAATTGTGCTGTCGTCATCAAAACTGAGAGAATTCAAAGCGAGTCTTGATCAAGGAATCGGGGGAGCCATCGTCGAAATGTAGATGGTATCTATTTCCTAATC
Source organism: Nephila pilipes (assembly GCA_019974015.1). Classification (NCBI taxonomy): domain Eukaryota; kingdom Metazoa; phylum Arthropoda; class Arachnida; order Araneae; family Nephilidae; genus Nephila; species Nephila pilipes. The sequence continues at coordinate 436,692 of BMAW01070197.1, forward strand.
ACATTTTGGAAAATCATTAATAAGAATTTACATTTTACAATGTCATAGATCTTTATTACATAGACATACGTCTGGTGAGTATGAATTCTTAACATTATAGTTAAAAAGTAAAAGAAAAATTGTATGCGTGAGTGAAGGTGTACGCATGTGTTTGTATGTCCGGTGTAGTGCAAAGGAGAAAAGATCTAGACGCACAAAATTTGGTACGCTTCAACAATGGGTGATGATGGTGTGCACATTAAAGCGAGTTTCTAAATTTGGAATAGAATTTTTTAAATCCAATGTTGAAATATCTTACATTCACCTAGCTCACAAATAAAATATCCTAAGTTCATGACTCTGGGACCATTTTTTTTTTTTTTTTAAAAAAGATGATAAAACTTGTTTTTGGTGTGTAAGCTAATTACCCGACTTTTGATGAATTTTTGAAAATAACGCTTAAAAGCACTCCTTTCTGATTTTTTTTAAAATTTCTTAAATCGTTTTATAGAGGGATCTGTGAATCCAACTGACATTGTATTCATGTGGTAAACGGGACGAACATGGGGCCTTTTACAAATAGAATGGGAGAAATTTTCAGTTGGTTTTTTTAGACAATCCGTGATCGAATTTTCGGCTTTTTTCTTTAACTAAGGAAAATTACCTCACCGCAACGCTCTTCTCATATTACGTGATGTGTTTAGTATTGGTTTTACGATTCCTAAGCTAACTTGGTTTAATTTGTTTATTTTAGATATTTTTTTCACCTCAGGTAATGTTACTATTGTTACAGTTTCACAATTTTAGGCTCTGCTTGATATATGCTATTTATTGATTATAAATATATATATGACAGCATTTATATTAAAATTCAGCAATGTGAATATTGGAGATTCTAGCTAGTTTGCTATAATTACGGAACTGAGGATATTTATAAATAATCAGTTCCTTTTAAGTTATTCAAATATGTTCATAAGAGTATCAATAAATATAACTTTATAATATATAACTTGGTGTAGAATATTTATACTTTTGGTACTTAAAGAATATTAATTATCTTTAAAATATAAGCTGTGTTTTTTAGTATTAAAAACAGGATGAAATAGAAGTAATTTATGATATTAATTGTAATATTTTTAATACAAGGTTATGTTTTCAGGTTTTTTGTAATACCAAAAATAGAAGAATCTAAAAACTAAATTAACTCTTAAATAATAATTTTTAGAATTGTAATTAATCTCTTATATATTTTATTTTTTAAAAATATATTATTACTTATATTATCTTTCTCGTTTGTTTAATTTTGTATAAAAGATGACATCCTGAAATGAAATTTATTTTTGTATATTATTACTATTTTTAATAAGCTGAATAATCCAACAACAAAGTAAATATAAAAAAATGAAGACTTTCACTGATATAAGTATACGAATGTAAAAAGAATTAAAGCAGATATATCCCGGTACCTTTTAAATTCATTTCCTGTAGTACGCTTTCTAATATTAAAACAGTTATGTGACTCAAATTTCAATATTTCTAAAGCCCCATTAACTGAAAATGAAATGAAACATAGAACCGAGGAAGATTAAAAAAATTCAGCTTGAAAAATTCTTTTTTTTTCATACGTAACATGTAATAAGCAATTTTATTTTGATCAAGAGCTCTCTTGCTAAGGAAATTAAAGAATTGAAATTTGCTGAAAGAAAAAAAACCCCTATAATTTAATAGTGAGAATGCAATAAATAATTCTTTTTTTCTGTGAAGGTACCTTGAAACATATTAATGTAATTTACCAAGACTAAAATTCAGCTTTTTAAATAGTATATTTTTTATTACGAAAAGAATCGCAGTTTTGTTACAAATGACAAAAAAAGAATAAATATAACGATCTTAATAAACTCTATTAAATATAAATTGTAATAAGAAAACTAGGTTATGACGTTTTGTGACGTAATATGTGCTAGATTTATGAGCAGTGCTGAAAAATATTAGCTTCTCCGTCACATCAGCAGTGAAATTTAAAAATTCTAAAGCATATTCTGAAAAAAAAAATCTCTTTGCGGTTCTCACCATTATTATTTTAGATTCAATGTACCAAATTTTGTCCTTTCCAACCTCTCCATCTTTGCACTATGCCATGCACTCATACATATATACTTATTTTATTAATAAAAATTCATTCGGCTTGGAACAAATGCTAATATTCCCCCTTATTTTTAATCGTTTTCAAGAAATCAAACTGAGTTAAAAACTCATGATATATATATATATATATGTAAAAGAAATGCTTTTCCTTGGTTGTTGTGTTCATTGGAAAGTTTAGATTTAAAATGAATTCTGTCCGTAAAACTCATTTGCTTCAAAATATTAATTTAACAGTCGTGGCGATGACGAAGAGTCAATCATCCTATCGGTTACTGTAATGACTTTACCAGAGTACCAGAGCATCTAAACATCCTGTTGGCTAATGAAATGATTCTTACCTTTCTTTTAAAATTTAGATTTAAATATAACAAATCGAGTTAAAGTCCAAGTTTAACTGCTGATTTTATTACTTTATTGTAGTTCGTTGAGAGAGAGGCAATAACATGATGAATGATACAGCGCTATGTCGGCAACTAAGGCTGGCGCGAAATTAGCATACGGCAATAACAAAAGAGAGAGCTTTCTCACCGTGTGTGTTAATTTATAATGGGAATTTTCCAAGGACTTTTTTCAGTCACATGATACTCACATGTTCTAGGTATAGGGATTCTTAGAGACTTTAGCTGCAAACAAAAAGTCTAGTTAGGACTATTTCTGACAGATTTACGATTATGGAAAAACGGATTAGGCAAATTTTATGAGTGTGTGATCTAATAAATAAAAGGATAGTTTGAATTGAATCAGGAAATAGGAGTGAACATTTCATATATATATGTGAAATGAATATACATTAAGAGGAAAAATGTTGCATTTTTTAGAAAACACGAGGAAAAGGAGGCGAAGGAGTTGAAAAATATCACCAAAAATAAATTTAAATATTTCTTTTGGCTGGAACATCCTTATGACTCTTTTCTCACATCAACGAAGCATCCTAGAAATGTGGATTGATACAACCAGGGGTGGCTGTGTATAAGGGACAAACAAATAGACTTTCAAATTTATATAAGATACTCACAATTTTCAGCTTTAGAGTTATAAAAATATATACTTTAGTTTCAGGTAAATTAAATAATTACTTTAGTAGAAGTAACGAGTGATTGTAAATAGTGATTAAGAATCTGATGAGGTAAAAAAGCCTTAATTCGGAATGAAACGTATTCCAAATTTACTACCCGTCAGCTACAATGATGATTGGTGATACTTTCTTCTGAAGAGAAAAAAAGTATGGTACATTTGTCCTACTCAACGCCTTTATCGACTACAATAGCTCGTTTGTGTTTTTAGTATATTCGGATGAAATCAATGAGGAATAAACATAGGTTTACTTAAAGAATTCAAATAATTAGGACAGCATATAATAATAATAAATGAATCAACCAAAGTATGAATAAACTTCCCAATATGTCATTTCTTAGTCCGATTTCGAATAAAATAACACACTTGAATAAAATAACCGTTTCAACGTGGCGAAGTTTCTGTTTTTAAATTATGCTACTGAAAACATTGATTTCCATAGATATAAATCCGAGTTCTTCAACGTTTTTTTTCATGAAGTTATTCAATATGAATTCCTTGTTTGTAAAAACAACTTTTTCCTGAGTATTCTTTATAATAATACGACTGAGTAAAAAGTTTTTCAAAAGAATAACTTTGGAGGAAAAAGGAAATATGTTTGTAATGGCTCTAAAAGATAAGGTAAAGGTATGATTCTACACATTTTTCTACAACAGCTTGGCCCAAGGAAAGTTTTAAATACTCGATATATCCCTCATTTCTCCATTGTTGAAGGGGTAGTATTTTTTGCAGAAACGTTTTATACAGAGTCTATTTTTTCACTACCCAATTTGACACTGAATCACAGATGAGAAAATAAGAAACTCTTTCTTTTTTCTTCTATTTTGAAGAGCAAAGGGAAATGTATTTCATGCTAGGCATCACTAGTGGATAAGGCGAAACATTTGTGTAATTTATTGTGAATAATTGTGTAATTAGCAAAATATTTGCTGTATATTTTTAGAAACACTTTTTTTAAGAAAAATGCATGGTAGTATTTATTTTAAACAATAAAATACTTAAGTAAATAGCACAAGACGATTGATCTAAAACAAAATGTTTTTTATTACTACATATGATTCTAAAAATGAATAATATAATGACTTGCTGTCATTTAATTTATTTTATTTCCTTAGAAAAAGTTATACAGGTCTATAATTCCTATCTGGCGGATTAATGTTACTTTTATCAAAAACTTGGCCCGAAAAAAGTTTTAAAAACTCGATGGATCCCTTATTTCTCTGTTGCCAAGGGCATCTTTTCGGCAGATACGGTTTTATACCGAGTCCTGTTTTTTTCACGATCGAATTTGACACCGAATGACGGATGAAAAAAATAAGAAACTATTCCTTTTTTTTTTTTCTATTTTGAAGAGCAAGGGGAAATGCGTTTCGTGCTAGACATCACCGGTGGATAAGGCGAAAAATAGTTATATGTTGTTTATTCAGTAAAATACTTACTTTATAGAAGTACTTTTTAAGAAATGTACATGGTAATGTTTGTTTCCAAAAATAAGTACATGAAAATGCGTAAAACGAATTGTCAGAATGCTTCATTACGGAATAATATAATGACGTACTGTTATTTAAATTGTTTTATTCGATTAGATATATTTAGAAAAAAAAAGTTATATAGAAATATAATTCCTTTCTCGTGGGTAAATGTTACTTTTGTCAAGGTCTTGGTACAAAGAAAGTTTCAAGCACTCAATAGATTCCTTATTTCCCTAAAACCGAAAACAACTTTTCTGTAGATACAGTTATGTACCGAATCCATTTTATCAAGATTGAATTTGATATTGAATCACGGATGATCAAATAAGAAACTGTACTTTTTATCTTTGATTTCGAAGATCAGGAGTAAATGCATTTAGTGCTAGCCATCACCTTTACATAAGGCTAATAACATGTGAAGTTTAACAGTAAAATATTTGCTTGATTATTTTAGAAAATTCTTTTTATAAAAATGCATTGTACATTCCTTTTTAAAAATATTACACATTCTTCCTGAATAGAACAAACTGATTGTTTCGAGGAAAAATGTTTCTTATTATTTATATATTATTTATTATATGTGTGTGTGCATATATATACAGGGGTTGGACAAAAATATGGAAACACCTTTTAAAAAACATGTTTCTTTGCTTAATATGGTGTAGGAAACCCGTTGGCATCCAAAACAGCTTGCAGTCTTCTCGGAATGGATAAATACAGTTCCTGTATGTGTGCCAAGGGAATATTATACCATTCTTCCTGCAAAACGGTGGCAAGTTCAGATAACGATGTTGGCGGTGGATAACGAGAACGCACTTTCCGTTCCAATGTAGACCACAAAGGTTCGATAATATTCAGGTCTAGTGACTGTGGTGGCCAGGGGAGATGGGACAAATCCTCCTCGTGCTCAGAAAACCAGTCCTGGACAATGTGAGCTGTGTGAACAGGGGCTTTGTCGTCTTGGAAGACACCATCACCATCGGGGAACAAAGTTTGTACCATGGGATGAACTTGATCTGCCAAAATGTTCACATAAGTCTTGGCAGTCATGTGCCCTGACACAGTTATCATGGGGCCAGCAGAGAACCACGATATGGCTGCCCAAACCATAACAGAACCCCCGCCATGTTTCACTCTTGGCAACAAGCAGTCTGTATTATAGGCTTGAGATGGCGTTCTCCAGACGTAAACTCGGCCAGAAGTGGGAAACAATGTGAAAGAAGACTCGTCAGACCATATTACACGCTTCCACTGCCCTATAGTCCAGGCTTTATGACTTAAACACCACCTTTTCCTGTTACGGGCATTAGCATCACTGATGAGTGGCTTTTCAATTGCAGCACAGCCAGAAATTCCCTGTTTATGAAGCTCCCTTCTAATTGTTTTGGTACTCACAGGGTTCTGTAACACAACATTCATTTCAGCAGTAACATTTGCAGCTGTGGTCTTCTTATTTTTCGTCACAATTGCCCTTAATGATCGTCTGTCACGATCACTCAGCACACACTTTCGTCCGCGCTGTGATTTAGAGATGATGTTTTTCCGCTTTTCAAATATGCGGAATAAATCTTCGATACAGTACCTCTTGAAACACTAAACACCTCGGCTACCTTGCTTACGGAAGCACCTACCATACGTGCTCCAACAATTTGCCCACGTTCGAAGTCTGTTAACTCTGACATAATGCAATGACAACCTCACATAACAGTACTCCGACAACAACTGAACTATTTAGCACATTTACGAAGTTGTATAGGTGGCGTTAGTAGTCAAAAACGCCAGCGCCACCTACATATTTCATTAAAATCGATCTTTCTTTTCAAACATGCATTTTACAAGGTGTTTCCATATTTTTGTCCACCCCCTGTATATATATATATATATATATATATAATGAAGTAATTGTTATTTTAAATAAATATTTTATTTGATTAGATATACTTAGAAAAAAAATTACTTAGCTACAATTTCTATCTTGCCAATTAACATACTCATAAAATATAAACAAATTAAAAGAAAATTCAAATTTAATCCCTTCCCCTTTCCTAGGGACATGCCTTAAGTTCATAAGAGTTGAAGATGGTTAAGATTATAATACTTAGGTTCTCACTCAATGAATATTTTTTCTGTCATAATATTTATTATTATATATACTTGTGGACAATTTTTAATGATGATCACAAAATGAACTGTATTAGAACACTGAGATGGAATGTTCACCCAACAAGATTAAATATATAATAACACTGTTTCGACATTAGGACATATAATGCACAATGGTCTGGAAAATATAGAAAGTTATGTAACATCTTGTAGAATTTGCTTTTCATTAATAAACTCCACAGATTTCTTCATGTCCAATGAAATAATCAATAAGTTCACAAATCCAGTTGATTAGACGTCGTGAAATAAAGATAACATAGATTAACTACCTGTACAAAATATTTAAAGGCAGCTCTCACTCAAATCCTTCTTGACTCAATCTTGTAGCTTATAATTAAATAATAAAGTCTTAGCTTACCAACTCAATCACTCCTTTTGAGACACTTCATGATTATACCAGATTCTACACCTTTCATTACAATCAGGGGTCACATCAAGCCAATTTTATTATAAACGGTTAATTACAATAATTCACTCTAATTTATACATATCTATCAGTTTGTCGTCATAATCTGTCCTTTTTCTTTTTATTTCAGTTTCGTTTAAATATATCACTATACCAAATTCAACTAATTATTCTTCTTATCTTCATCTAATTTACCTAATCACGTTTTATATGGTTGGCAAGGAATTGTAATTTTATGCAATTCAAATTACAAAGCATCCTCGAGGTTAATAATGAGAAAACCGCGAATAGTCCGACATCACATCCTTAAATAAGAAAAACACCGTCCATTTGAGCCTGCGTACAGAACAGTAAAAAATTGTATTTAAATGACAGTAGGGACCATTGAATAATAAAAGGCAGAATAGGTATGTGCTTGCGGTGTGTAATACAACATTATACTCGTCGTGTAATGATTTGAACAGAATTATTCAGCAGCTGTCGAAGTAATTAAATCCCTTCCTCTGAGAGGGTGTACTGTTTGTTGGAGAATATTTTCGACAAGCAAGTTGCATATCCAAAACGCCCAAACATTTTCAGAGGGGCTCATATCTGAAGAACTTGCTGGCCATACTAAGTGTTGAATACCCTCTCTCTATAAGTATAAATCAACAACAGATTGATTACATGGTCGTTGTCAATCATAAAAACAAGTTTCTCTTTAACAACACAATGTAATAGACGTAAAAGAGGCAATAGAACCTTATGAATGTATCCTTGGCCATTCGTATTTCCAGATGTAAGCCCTTGGGGTGTGTAGCCAGTGATTCTGACATCGGCCGTTACGGGAGGATATACAATTCCTCTATTACGCAATATCAGTTGGCGTGTACAATCTGATCGTAGACTGAACCTACTCTCACCTAAGAATAATATATATGCCAGTTTTGATCGGTCCAATTTCGATGCTACGATATCATTGCAACTAGGTGCTCCGTTGCAATATGAAAAATGACACACACACAACATATATGATGACGTATAGTCGTTTTTCTCCTAAGCGTCTCGCTACATATTTTCGGAAGATAATATATTTTATGGTATAAGAATCTCATTTGCTACTTGTGCTTAAATGTAGTGTTCCGATTCTTTTCCACCGACACCGAAATGAACCTGTCTCCTACTGGCATCGTACTTCTACCTCGACTTCTCAGTGCTGCTTACTTGTAATGCTTCTCACATCCGCGAAACAACTCTGCGAGCGATGCTGAGCTTTCTGGATACACACGTATGTGATTTTTCGTCTTTATTCAATCTTTCCTACAATATGGTCATGCGCGAAACCCTTTAAATAGTACCCAAGCCATACTGAAAATTTCAAAATTGGCAAATTATTCATTCCCATTAAACTTTCACTTGGAACAATAGCTCCCTCCTCTCGTGAGATATAGCTTAAATCTTATATCAATGGTATCGCGTGACAGACAAGTGTTGAATGGAAAATTTGCATAAACACTGCATTTCATTCCCATCAGACACTTATTCTGATGTGTTCTACATTTTACCTCCCTTAACTTTGTGGTTGCTATGGGTAACAATGCCATCCTCCCTTAGCAATCGTCCACTAGTATATATCATACGCACCACTTATTTGTCGCAAAAATTAAAGGAAAAATTATACTTAAAGGTAACTAATTTATTGGTTCTGCTTAGGAATTAATCTTTGAAAAAATTATTATTTTCTATACAGAAATTGCGCAACATCATCTAGATTTTTTCTCTCGTTCAAGTACTTTCCTTCCAATAATTGTTTCAAAGAAAAAAAATTATATTAAAAACTATATTTTAGCTATTTTTATGATTTACGTAAAAGTTGCTAAAATAACAGTTCCAGTAAAAATAACTCCTAATTTCAAAATAAATTTACACCCCGTAAGAAATTTCAAATTTAAATTAAAACAAAGAAATTTTAACGAGAAAAATCCAAACGTTAAAATACGTAAAATATCTAGGGTTAAGACTTTTAACTTGCATATAATTTCTTAAAACTCTACACAGAAACTAGTAGTAAAAGTTTGAGAATTTTATGGGGAACTATGACAGATGTTATAAATATTTCGAAGCAGATATATGATAGGAAGTCAGTGAAAAGTAGAAAATAGTACTTTATGGGAAATAGTTTTATCATATTTATGTTGGATTCTGGATTAATTTCATTTCAATATTGACTTCTCTTTCTTTGAAAACCTTTTCTTATTATTTTCATCATTCCGCTTCATACATTAGCTCTTATCATACATAATAATACCAGTTCTAATGTGCCAAAAGCAATATAAATGGTACACATATGTTCAGGAATTTATTACTTTACAATCATACTATATCTCATCTTTAAAAACCAGTTAAATCATAAACAAGGGCGTCTCATCAGCCCAACTGATGACCCAGCTTAGAGATCGTAAATGAAGATAGTTCTTTGTCAGCAGAACAAATGAAAAATTTGAATGAAAAAGCACTATATCGGTCGAAAAGCGTTGTATATTTCTCGCCATTACAGTTTTATCGTATGAATGTGGTTCATTCTGATACACATTAACATTGATAAGGAATGAATAAAGTTCATATCCTTTAAATCTGTATATTCAGTTCCAAAAAATTTGAATATCGAAGAGGACCATTTAAATCTATCGGCATTTTAATTTCAATTAATTAAACATATTCAGAGATATAAAATAAACTTAAATGATATATAGTTTGACGATAATTATCATAATACAAATACTATATATATTTTTTTAAAAATTTTCAATTTATTACATCTTTTTTGGTATTTCTGGTTTTTGTCTATTAATTTTTTATTTAAGAGATATTCTTTTCAATATATAATTCTTCTTTTATACTTGAATTTGAATAATGCATTCTCATTCACCTTTTCAGTTTACAATTGTTATCTGTCTACTTTTGGTTTGTTTTATGTCTTATTTCTTAATGGCCCTTATGTGATTATTACATTTTGTTATAATGTTAACTTTTGAAATAACTTCCTAGTTTATGTTTATTTGAGACTTTTTAAAACAGTTGTGTTATATAATCGCAATATATATATATATATATATATATATATATATATATATATATATATACATACACACACGTGTGTGTATGTGTATATATAATATTTCTCCTTACATTACAATAATGAGATATTTGAAAATATTTAAGGAAATCTAAACTAAACTAATAAAGTAGAATTCATTAAGTACCTCTACAAAACTCTTCATTAAAATATTTTCCCGAAACTATTCATGTAAATACCCCTTAGTTACATACCCATGGGAATAAGCTTTTGAAAACTCGAAAACCTTTTGTTTAGTGTATGTTATTTATATTTCAGGTGATATTAAATTATAATATTTATTGAAAGTAACAAGGAAAAAAATATTTACTTTTGTAATGCTCATAGTTGAGAAATATTTCATTTTCTGCTGCTGTACAGAGTTCTCTCAAACCATAATCTGTTATCTGCAAAACCCATCGACTGGTAACCACACAATTGGAGGATTTTAAGTTGCCATGAACTTTAAGATCCGAGTCATGAAGAAATATCATGCCCTGAAGAAGAAAAAATATTTAAATAATAAACTAGGATCAATGGAGTAGATGGATATTATTTTCTTTATTTATAATCAATCTCGTTATAAATATAGAAAATTAGCGTTTACAAGTACCAAAAATTTAAGGTAAAATTTAAATTATGAACTCATTCGATTAATTTATAATAATAGTTAATTGAGGATAAGTATACAGTTATTGAGGAAATAAAACTTAAAAAATGTCTCATTTATATAGCGCTTAAGATCTTAAAAACAAAATAAGAAAATGCATCTTTTAATATTCACAAATATTAATTATATTCTTTTCATTGAAGTTAGCTAAAGGTGAGTTTAAAAAGTTTCAGAGCTTTTTTGTCAATAGACACAATATAATTGTTCAAGTGTTTGAAATTGTTAGATACATATACTGTCTTTTTTGAATATAGTATTGACATTTATTTTATAACAGTTTGTAATGAAATTTATTACGAGCAATAATACATTGTAATATAACTTGAGTATATTACAACACACACACGCACGCACGCACACACACACACGCACACACACACGCACGCACACGCGCACGCGCACGCGCACACACACAAACACACACACACACATATACATATACATATACATATATGCTCTAAAATAAAATTTACGCAGTCTCTCAAACTTCGTGATCAATTGGGAAAAATACTGTCTATTGAATTATAATTTTTTAGAATTTTACTAAAAGAATATAAAGAATTATTCATAACTTTCATGAGAATATAAATTAACTAAACTAAGCATATATTTTTTTGACAGAAGTAAATTTATGAATTATCCAATTCAAAATGTTACATTAAAACAGTGAACAAAGTATTGTGATTAAAATATGAATATCATCTTTTTATTACTTTATTAAAAATCGGGTTTCATAAAAATTTCTTTTTTTTAAACTATGGGTGAATTTTTCAATATTCCTACCGATTACCTCATTTATTGCATTTTCACATATCTAGAAATTACAATATGTTCTAGAGTTCAATGTAAATAAATAAGTTGTTTAATGTTAATTGTTCAAGTAACACTGTCCATTAGCTTTCCATATGATTTCAACACCAAAAATATTCCTAGTAGAAAATTAGCGAATTATCTTTATTTGTAAAATTATTTTTTACATTATAATGGAAATTGGTAATTATATTCACAGAACATAATGTTTTGTGAAACTGATAGAAATAATTGATATTGTCTATTACAAGGAATCGAACCTTAGCAGAAACTTCTCCCGTTTTCAAATTAGAATGAAAGAAAAGAAACCTATTATATTTCATATGTTATTACCAATATATATAGCTTATTATCATGAGATTTATATTTCAAGTGTGAAGAAAGCAAATTTTTGTTATGAATTTAAAGTCCGGAGTCCTGTAAAATACTACCATAGAAATATCGAAGTTCCTATCTACCCATCAACATTACTTTCTGAACGTAATGATATCCCCAAGAGTTTTGAACAATTTTTCCCGAATCTAAACTATTTTCTATTTTAAGGCAATAAATTCTGCCCAAAAGAACAAAAAACAAGGATGGTGTATACAAGTTTACTTTTCTCTTTACATTTTTCGAAGTACTTTTTAAGGGTCTAATTTACAGATTTTACTCTGTCTTACCAAGTCTTTAAAAATATTTAATAATGCTACCTAAAATCAAAGAAAAAGTATCTCTGGGATGAAATTTATTGCTTTAAAATTAAACACGATAATTTAGACATATTCTTACGCATTTCAAATAACTGGTAGAAAGAAGCCTTAATAATTATCATCCACTATCAGTTTTGTTGTAGATTTAAAATAATATTTTATTTGCGTCAGCTGTAATATTGATAGATTTATGTTGAATATTATGTTTAACAGCTCATATTTGTTGGCGATGAATCATTTTATAGTGTAATAGTTTAAAAAAGATAAATATTTATTCTATAAATTTTTATTATAATGTTTGATAGGAAATAGATCAAATATTTCTAAATATTTATTCAAAATTTATAAATTAACAAATTAAAAATCCAAAATTGTTTCTTAGAAACATTTCGTTTTCATAATTTGACCATGAAACATTAAACATTTGTTCATGTTTCATTAAAGAATTAAAGAAATTAATTAATTTTGTAATTGAATACTTGTAAAAAGTATAAGATATACTTATTTAGTCAAAACATTTCTGAAAATTCTGCATAAAGGGAATTAAAATACTACCTTTATTAAGTCAAAAACCAATGAAGCAATGAACATATGATCCAGTTTGATATCAGGATTTTCTAAAATGTCCTGAAAAAAATGTTAGGAAACATTAAGATGTTAAACTTTTAAAAATATAATTTATTTAGTGTAATGGATGATATAATTTCAGAAAAATTAATAGTATCACGGAATTTTAAATCGAAGATTAAATTATGAATTACATACATCTTATTTGAAATGAATTACTTAATGTTCTTTTTCCTACAGAAATTTTTACTTTTTTTTTAACAATTATAGTTATAAGAAATAAAGATTAAAATTTTACTAATGCTTTATTTAGAGAGGCAAATTGAAAATAGATTCTTCTCGTATAGAAAGAGGCAAATTATCTAATGCCATTGAATAGTTCCATCAAACTTCCATCACCAGAAGTAGTACAAGGAACTACTCAATATCAGTAGTATGCCACTAAATTATTGCTATGACAATATTAATTTGGAATTTTTATTTCTTTGTATGCAATTTTTTCTGAGGATACATAATCGAAAATAAATATATTACGACTAACAAAAATTGTAAAATAGCAATTTTCATATTTACAAACATATGTAAATACCATATGTTACTGAAAAATTTGAAATTGTTATTTAGAATAATAAATAAATTAATCAGATCATCGTCTGCGGTAATTTATATGTTTTATTATAATTCGATTTTCAGATTTTATATAAAATTATCATCCAATAATTTTCTCTTTTCAATTTTTTACATTTTCTTGAATTAAACATTAACATTGTAGAGCTAGCTAAATAAATTGTATTCTTCAATATCAAAATTGAAATGATTTACCAAAAAAGTGTTAAAGTTTATCCATAATAATTCATTTTACAGAACTTCTTAAAAATTATTCTACGACAAAAATTTAAGAACATGTTCTTAGTATTTTTCAACATAAAATTTGAATCACAATTTTTTAAAGAATTTAATTTGCTGATTGTCAAGATATATCAATATATCTGATATCAATGAACTGATGTTTAGCATATTTTGTGCGATTGCATTAGAAGTTATTATTTTCTTACAGTTAATATCACTAGCATAAGTGTTTTAGTTATTTTCAAGAATACTTGATTTTTCTTCCATTTTTATAAAAATATGAGACAGCATAAATCCATCTTAGTTAATGTTTTATCCATCCATCCAAGTTAGATGTGTTTTTTTTGTAAAGGTCAAATTAACAGATAGTACTCTTTTATATAAAATCTTTCTTTTTCTTCCACAGTCTTGACTTAATAATATCATAAAACGGAAAAAAAAAAAAAAATTCAAACCAAAGAAATGGAATAACAATTAGCCAAAATGTTTATTCGACATTGTTGAGCAATTTAGTGCATACCTTTATAAGCCCACATTCTATTTATTTTAATATTCAAATCTTAAAATCTTTGAATCCCATCAGCCCATAAGCATAGCTAACAATTTGTTTAGCATATTACTGTTATTTCACTTGTTCATGCTACCATTGAATTCTTATTGTGCATGAAAACTTATTAATAACTAGAAAGAGCATTATATTAAAAGATTTAGAGACAATTTACCTTTAAACTGCCTTTTGCACAATATTCAGTGACTAGAAGAATATAATGAGGTTGAAGACAAGCACCGATGAAAGGATTGATATTATCATGATGAAGCTCTCGCATCTGAAATGATGTAAATATTTAAATAACAATGCATTGATGGACATGATTTTAATTTGAAGAAATATTACAAAAATATTCATATAAATTGTATTCATTATATTTTAGTTTTATTTTACTTAAGATTAATTATTCATTTTACAAATACTTCTTTTTAATTTTTCTAGTTCAATTAATAAATTAACGGTAAGACGAATTAATTTCCAAATTTTTACAAATTAATTAATTTTTAATGATAATTCTAGTGATTTTCTGAAGCGATCGTAAAAAATTAGATAGAAATCTTAAGTATTCTAAATTATTTTTTAAAGATCTGAGTTAATTTGTTAGAAAGGGAAGCCTTTGGATATATAATTTACATAGCCATAACATTATCGAAAAATGTTAACGTATTTTACTACGACTGATCACTTCAATTTAAAACGAACTTCAGAAATCATTTAACTAATTGACTATGAGATAGATTGCACACAAATAATTAAGTTGTCATATATTCTAATTTTTCCTATCACTTTTAAAAGAATATAATTCAATGCAATGTTTTTTAAAAAGTATAAATTTAAAACTATTCGGTTGTTTAAGGTCATAGAATGCTAATAAATTTAATTTTTAAAACATCAAATATTTGTTATTTGGAAATAGCTCAAAAAATTTATAAATCATCTCATTTTAAAGCATAAGAACGTTAGATATTTTAAAAGAAGTTTCCCAACAAATATGATCCTTACACAGTTTATTTCTGTTTATGAAATTTAGGTTGAATATGCAACTTAAAACATTTAAACGTATCAGATTTTAAAACAGCAGAGTATTTTATTCATATACTTACTCGGAATTTTATTAATTAAGTAATAAATGAAATGAAAAATAAATTTATAATAACTACAATATTAGTTTCTTTGTATATCATATATAATTCATTATATCATAGAGGTTATTCACTATTACAAAACTTCTGACTGACTGAAAAAATATTTTCTTTTAAAAGAGATATTACTTATATTAGTGAGATTATTAACATTGATTTTTCTCCTACGTATTTATAGTATTCAGACATACAACAGTTTCCCTTCTCTGTTTAAATTTAATATTCATACACTCAAAATATTTCTTCATTCTTTTTTCTTTAACTTAATTGAAAACAGAAAGGTATATCTAAAAATATCTTTCAAGGAGCAAGCAATTGTAAGCGCAACAAATATACATAATAAAAATTTTCATGAAATCATTGCATTCTCACCATTTTCATTTCTTTCTTTGTTTCTCTTGGTATATCAATGTTTCTACTTTTGAACGTTAAGGTTTTGGTGGCAACTAGAGTTCCTTTATAAGAGGCGATGTGTGTAAATGCTTGACCAGTGACTTTCGATTCTATCGAAATAGTTGACTTTAAGCTTGTCTAAAAATAAAAATCATAAAGTTATAATAATCCGAATTACAAAATCTTGATATGAATTATATACACTCATATAAAACAATGAATCATATTAAAATATATTTAAAACCTTTTATTGCGTACAGTAACTTTTAATATAAGTATTTTATAATGAAATATAAAATATAATAGCACAATTTCAAACATGTAAATACCAGATAAAAATTCACAGCTCACGAAAAATATTATTAAATAGATAAAAATGTTATTAATGCCTTTACTGTAAGGATTACGGGAATCGGAAATTAAAGACTAAAAGAAATGCTATGACTGAAAATACTGCATTTTTACTGGATTACAAAATGTTGCACAGAAATATTGTAAGCACGCTGAACTTAATATTTGATTTTTTATAATGGCCTTCATAATGTTTTACTCATTGAAAAACGGTTTTTTAAGAAAAAAAAAGTTATATCTCTGATCTGTTTGATATATTATAATTTTATGAAATGAATGTATACTTTCAAATCAAATTGATAAACTCAGTCAAAAATATTAAACAGTGCATCCTCTCTTAATGTATCAAAAAATTTTCGGTTACAATGTACCAAATGATTTCTAAATATATTTATCACGAAATAACAGTTGTTTAGTTACAGTAAAAATTTTCATCGATATATGAAACCACAAGAGAAAAGGCCTACTGAGATTAAAATCGGATGAATATAAGAAAAACAGTTATTTCAACAATTTAACAAAATTGTATTAATTATCTGGAACCAGCTTGGAAATGAGTTAGCATTTTCGTATGTTATCCATTGAGAATACTTAAGAAAAGATGCTTTGTTATGCGTATTTCAGACAGTTTTAAATTATAGAATTCTTTAACTTTATATATGTTCAATTCATGAGAGAGCTATGCGTTTTCAAGATGTGATTGATACAAGGTCCCCCCCCCAAGAATACAAAACAGGATACAATTCGTTAAAAAAATTGCCCAAATCTAAATTTTAGAATGAGATTTGAGATTAACACATTTAAAAACCTAGTAAAACAAACAGTTATCAACAGAATTATTTTCACACTGTAACTTAAATGAATTCGTATAAAACTATAGTACGTAAGCTGTGGAGAAGTTCATGTAAATTCAGATTAAATTAAATATTTGTATTAAAATGTACTTAAATTAAATTCTATTAAAATACATTAAAATAATACCAATAATCGTATAAAATATATACCAACCAAAACGTTTTGAGAAACCACTATAACACAAATATTAATTAATTTTGGCATAATTTTCTTTTATTTCTTAACATATTCAACTTTTTGCTATTATATTTCTTCATAATTACATTAAAATAAATTTGTAGTTTTTTTTACTTGTATTATTAGGGTCTGATAGAGTATCAAATATATTTTACATATTAAGGTTGTCGAATTCTACGTTTCATGTCAAAGCAGAAGTAAAATCTTTAGTTCCTACTAACTAACGATATGCTATCATCTAACTACCTTCTTTTCCGTATTAAATGATATAACACGTTTCAAAAAATTATTCTGTAAATGAAAATTTATCTTAAGAGGAATAGTTCTAAAACTTGTTGGAAACTCAAAAAATGCAATAAAACAGAAGTTCCCAACATTTTTAGAAAACCCGAAAATCGCTAACCTGCAGGTCATAAAGATATTGAACGACCGTTAAAACTAGTGTATCGATCGAAAAGAATGCTTGAGGAAAAAAGTTAAATTATGTATGAATAAGAATCTATTTGTATTTTTTAAGCGATTTCTCTAAATTACTATACCTCATTTTGTATAAGATATTAATAACAATATCTATTTTGTAAGAAATTAAGAGTTACACTCTATAACAAAAAATAAAAAACGACGCATCAAGAAGGAGTTGTCCGATGAAGACAAAAATTGGCGGATAGGAAAATTATGTGCATAATAGAAAATGATAAAAATTTCAAAAAAAATGCAAGATTTATTTCAGAGTTACTTAGTTACAAAATGACGAGCTCAATAAGGTGTTGCCCCACCTCTATCCTGGATGCAAGCTGCCACACGACGTGGCATAGAGAGATAAAACTCCCTAATGGTCTGCCATATTTCTTGCCAAATTTGCTCCAATTGTCAGGCTAGGCCATCAACATTCCTTGGTAGATTCAGTCGCCTTCCGATCATATCCCAGACATGCTCGATTGGAGAGAAATCTGGCTGGCCAAGCAAGTGTTTGACGAGCTTCAAGACAGGTCATAGCAACATATACCGAATACAGTCTGTCATTATCTTGCTGAAAAATAAGGCCAAGGTACTGCAAAAGGAACAGCAGCAAAACAGGGTCTCAGAATGTCGTCGACGTACCGTTGTGCTGTAAGTGTGCCTCTAATGACGATCAAAGGGGCCGGCTATCAAGGAACCCCAGACCATAACTCCTGTTTGAGGGTTTATGTGGCATGCAATAATGAAAACAGGATCGGCACGCTGTCCTGGGCGTCTCCAGACACGTCTTCGATGATCGTCAGAACACATTGAAATTTGATTCGTCGCTAAGAACTATACGTCCCCAGTCAACATCATTCCAAACTGATCGAGCCAAGCACCTCTGTAATCTGACTCGACAGTGGGTAGGCGTGAGTGGTAGGTGGCGTAGCGGTCGGTACGAGCGTAGATTTTGCTCTATCAGCCATCTGTGAATGGTCATGGTGGACACTGCGTGCGGGTAGCACGTCTGATCGTTGATAACAATGAATCAGGCACTGTGACAGCTGATCTGACAATCATTCTGTTTTCCCGATCTGCAGTGGCCCAATGTCGACCGCTACCGTCATGACGCTGAAATCTGACATTGTCCGCTCATTCTTGCCAGCATCTTGTAATCGCTGCATCGCTTCGACCCATATGACGAGCGATTCTCCGATTTGCCCAACCTACCTCTTTCAATTCAATGATACGACCTCTTTCAAACTCTGACAGTAATGAGCTCGAATCCTGTGGTGAGGAATTTTTTTCAGTCGATGAAAGTTTTCTTAAATCACAATGCAACAGAAAATTTTACCATCAGATTGTGAATAAGTTCTTATATAAACCTGGTGTGCGCAGTTCCCGCTATTCATGCATTGGACATCAAATTTTAATCATTTGCATGTTCGGTCCAAATATGTTGCATACGAATTTGCTTTACAATGAAGCAATTTCTTCTTGGTGCGTCGTTTTTTTTGTTACAGAATATATGTTACCTTTTTTAATGGATTCTAAACGGACTTTTGTTTAAACAGCACACACATCTAAATATTAATATGCTTGATTTTAAAATTATAGGAATTAATAATAAATACCACAAAATAAAAACTAATACATAAAATACTGCTGGAAAAATTTTAATTTGTAAGAAAATGCAGATATAACATTCTTGTAGATTTTGTTAGACTATTCACTTATCGATTATTCAATTATCGAAATGTATCAATATTATATTTTCCCTCTTTATCCATGAAAATCAAGCTTGAAGAAATATTTTTCTCATATCCTGAAGTAAAATAACACTTTATTGATTTGTATTTCTGTTATTTTATTATTGATACAATTATTTTATATATCTACATGAATTATCTAGTTTTAGAAAATGCTGGTTTCTGAAAATTCTCAAATTATTTTTGAATTATTGGGTCTTATCATATGAGTCAAAATATATTTGTAGGATTTTAAAAAGATATATGCATAGTTTTCTTAGTCCGCTCTTTCCTTTCCTACCAAAACAACTTACCATTAATGTAACCTTTCACGCAGACATTCTGTCTTGATCGTGTATAATGAAAAAAAGGGAAGGAACTAAACTACGGTTTTACGCGTACAGCTCCATTACATCCCACTAAAGGTAACTATTTCTTCAAATTTGCAATACGGGAGAAAAAATTGTTCTATAACTAATTTCTATATTATCTGATATAGCCTTTATATTACGATAGATTTACTCTCTAATAAATTGTATTTATTAAAGTTTTTATCTTGACTAAACACACTGAACTGGCTTTTTAATAATTAAGCAGGTTCTTTTCACGTATACAGAATCAAATTCAAGGGGTCAGTTTTTTTTAAAGTACTATTCACTCATTTTATTTATTTTAAAAAAATGAAAGTTATTTTAAATTAACAAATATTAATTCTTGAAAGTTAATGTACAAAATATTTTGAAATTTATTTTTGTGCATGTGAATTCTAAAGATAATACATTCTAGATATCATTGGGATTTCTTATTTGATGTGATGAATATTTGTTATTATAAGTGAAACGCCATTAACAATTCGATATGTTCAAGATATACTTTACACAAAGAAGAAACAAGAATTACTAACATCAATATATATGAAAATAGATTATTTATACAGGCCTTTTATTTTCTTTATGAGTTAAGTTAAACACGAATTAATTTTATTTGCCTTGTTGTTGCCGATTACCAAAAAAATAATCTTGATTTTGCAATATCGCGTAGTTGTAATTACACGTTTATTATAAACAACAGATAATCAGAATCAAGATTTGAACTACGCAGTATTTTTTCAATCACTGAAATGTAACTAAAAAGAACTTCTAAATTGAGTAAAATCTCTTTCCAGAAAATGTTTTAAGAAAACACAATTAAAGTAAAAGCCCTTAAATCGCTGTAAAAATACCAGTAATCGAGTACTTAATCATTTGTTAGGAAAAAAAAAATCGAAAAAGTTTTAAGCCGTTCAGAAAAAAATTAAGAAGGAAATGATTTGATTTTTTTTTATCTATACATGGTTTCATTAATGAAAACGTTGATAAAGGATAAATAATAATGCTTCGGTAATATATATATATATGTAACATTTTACTGAAATTTATTAGAAAATATTTAATTGAAGGACTTTTTTCAAATAAAAGTATGAGTATATTTAGTTATTTTTAATATCATTCATTGAGAATGTAAATTCATAAATATATGAAACGTTCCGGTGTAAAAAATGGATTTAAAATATTTCAGACTTTTTTAGTAAGTATAATTAAATTTTTCTGTAATATATACATCCGGTTATAACAATTATTTAATCGTTTAAGTATTTGAAAAATAAAAAAATGGTAAACGTAATAAACTCGAAAAAAAGAAACAATAGAAAAGGAAACTGAAAAGTAAAAAAGGATGTGGGTTTGTACCCGAAATCTCAAATAAAAATCAAATTTGTAAAGATGAGAGATAAAAAAATCAAGAGGAAATGAATAAAAACTAAGAGAGAGAAAAACAATAATTGGCTTGAAGTTGCGTCTTTTGAGAAATATAAAGACTACGTAGAGAGAACAAAACAAAGTGATTTAAAATTAAATGGGGAAAAAAATTGAAATTATGTTTAAAAAGAATTGCGAGATACAATCACATTTGAGAGTTAAGCAAGGGATTTCAGTGTAATCACATAATTGCTTTTTTATTTAAGGAAAATACAGAAGCAAGATTCATTTACATAAGAGCAAGTGTTATGGTAGACTTTTATTTCAAATTGATATTTTTCTGACAAATGTAGATAAACTTTTTTTATGTTTGGTATGAAGATTTATGGGAAACGATTCAAATAGTTCATTAGTTTTCTTATGCTATATTCGATCATTTATTGATGATGTGTAAATTATAAATTTGAAAGTTATTAATCAAGTTTACACAAAATTGAAATTTTCTTACAACATTTTCCAAAGAATGATTATTGGAAATAAACAGGATATTTTTCACTGTTTGAAAATTTTAGTTAGAATATTTAGTTTTTTTTGTACTAAGCGTCACACTTGAACTTCAAAGAAGATAGAATTTGCCAGTCTTGAGAAATTCCTATAATTTATTCCTTTTTGAATCATTTTCAGAATTAACTTGGAGATTCTGAACTATGTGTAGACTTTAATTCAGTTTCCAAATTATAAAGTTAAAACTTAAGTCTTAACATAATAATTTGTCTGGAAGTAATACAGCAAGTAAAAATACAATTTTTAAGAAATTTAGTAAATATGGCAAGTGTTTTAAAATACTATCTTAACCATTCATCCAATCAGACGACCAGAATTAATTTTCACTTTAATATAAGGAAAATTTACCTCTTTTCTCAGGAGTCAACTTGCTACTTTAAATAAACTTGGAACTCCTTCCTAGACTTTCAAATTTAACTTTTAATATTTAAATTTTACACTACTTTACTTTATAAAACCATAATAATTATGACTTTAAAACAATTTCTATAATTAAGATAAAATAGTCACTTTTAACCAAGAGTTCCAACATCCTTACGCTTTTGTCTATTATTTAAAAGTACCTGGGGACAATAGCACTGCTTCACAGCTATTTTGAAGTTTTATAAGATTTTGTTGTCAGTTGAAAGCTAACAAATTGGAAAATATATCGTAATAAAATATAAGCGCAAAATATTTTCATAGTTCTTGAAATTTTGACTTTAAGAATGCACGCACACTTAAAGAATCAACAAAAAATTCCTTCTGGTGTTGTCAGTTAATTTATTTTGGATTACTTCTGAGTTTTTATACGCTACATTAACTTTGAAAAAAAAAAACTTAAGTTTATCATTTGTCATATCATCGAATTTAATGAATTGGATCGCCTATTTATATTTTATTACAGGAATTGGAATGCACTCTTAGTTATAAAAATTAAAATTTAAGAAAAAAGTTAAATGTAAAATTAAAAAAAAAATTCACTTGTCAGTGAGTGTCATATATATATATATATATATATATATATATATATATATATATTATTATTATTATTTCTATAAGCATCTGAAATATACCTAGTTCTTTGTTTTATATAACATGGTTTTTATATATGACAATACATATCAATTGGGAATCATAGAATTCATAACGATATTTATTAAATTTAGAGTCTCGAATGCAAAAGATATTAATTCTTTTCCAATAAAACGTATAACATTTTAATACATTTTTGTAGTACAAACTTTTATACGTAATATTTTAACAATGATAAGGTAATGACTATGGGTATTAATGTTTAATAATTATTGCTGAATGAAATTGAGACGTTAAATGAAAAATAAAAACTTTTACTAATATGACAAAAATCGGCACGATGACGCTATTTTAGTAATTCTAGGACTACATTCAGTTTGTAAAAAGTGTTTACAACTAAATTAAAAATTATTTTAGTTAATATAATTTATTTATTATTTTACAATTAATATAATTTTACATATATATTCAACGAATAAAGGCCGGTACATTTTAGATGGTTAAAGAGTTTTAAAATAAGGATTTGAAAAATAAAAGATTGTTAATAATTGTAATGATTCTTCATGGATAGAGATAGACTGATATTATTTTAAGAGTTAATTTGCCATTTCTTACCTATTTTATATAAATCTCTGATAAAAAGTATGTTTTACAGAGCAGAGTAATCCAATATTAGAAAACTTATATTTATATTTTCATGAAATTGATCATTTTGTAAGTGATTAAAAATGAAATATTACGTACTCTCTAAATATAGTGTGTTTTTTGTTCAGTACAGATTTCATTCTGACAACCCCTCCTCCAAAATAACCAACTATTACATATTAGTTCTTAGTAACTCTTCTGACAATGTTGCGCCCAAAGAATGTCAAAATCGAACAATCTGCACCCAATACATTATTTTAACTGTATTTTTGATCATACCTTTTGAGTACATTTTTTTTGTGTGAGTACAACATATATCTGAATTCAAGAGAGAAAAATTTGACAAATTTTTGATGCTAACACTTTTCTGAATAAATACTTGAAAAAAAGTGAAGCCTCGACAAAAAAGCATTTTGTTCACTTGGATGATTCGACTTTAATATGTAGCATTTTTAACAATAAATTATGTAATACATTTCTAATATTTTTATTAAATAAAATTAAGTTTAAGAATGAATTATCTTCAAAAAATGTATTAAATTTCTTAACAAAATCATCATCAATACTTCCTATTTCTCTATGCAAGTAGAAATTCAATTGACCTTTGAATCATTTTAATCATTTCTAAAGTAATTTTTAAATAGCAGAGAAAGTGTGCTGTGCTAAAAATATGATGTTGTCGAGCAAAGCTCCTCTTATAATCTTTATCTCTCTTACTTTTGGTTATAGATAATAAATTATTAATAAACTATCCCAGTTGTAGATAAAAGTTATGATGTTATAGTTTCTACAACATACATTATTGTATCAAATGTATAAATACACCAAAATCGTAAAATACATCAAATATAAAAATACATTAACATATAAAATATTTTAATAATTATATAAAATCACATCAAATTCTTAAGCTATCAACTAGTTTTTGAAATTCATCAAACATGTAGAGTATTAAAATGGTATAAAGTATACAGAAACTTCATAAATGTCAGCAACAAATACGCATAAAATTTTCAAAAATATTGAAACCTTTTTTTTAAATAACTTAAAAAAAGACTCTTCTCTAAAACTTAATGATAAATCACTTAGTAAATATTTCATTTATTTACACAGAACAAAAGATAATCAATTATAAACTATAGTACTTACAAGAAGAAAAAAAAAGCTAAATTACAAGAAAGCACTGTTGTGATAATAATTCAAGTTGCAATTTTTATTCAGAAGCCTTAGGAAATAAACACACCAGTATTAGAGAGCAGGATAAATGCGATAAACTTATTGACGTTACATACGATGCAGATCATTTAGACGAAAATTAAAAAGCAACATGATAAATTGTCCAAAAATATAGTAAATTTTTGCAGCACACTTATAGTTGAACATACTTTTGAAATAAGTGAGATAAATTGAAAGTATTATGTTCTGTTCTATAATGTGTTTCTTGGAAAAATATTCTTACACATTTTAGACATTTTTAAGATGCACATAATTTATCCTATTTAGTAAACATACGTAAATTTGTTTCTGAACTCTTAAAAATATATCGTTCAATTAGATGGAATTTTTAATAGAAAATTTAACTTAAGGAAGCAATTAATAATTATGAGTTTTTTCACAGCTTAACCAATATTTAATTTCTATAACTGCTTTCAATGAATCATAAAAAGATCCTCAAAATGCAGGGTTTTAATACTACTATAAAGAAGATGCAAACATTCATAATAAATATTAATTTATCATATTTTATGTCATGAAATGCTTATAAAAGCATAAATATAAGTTCATTGCATTCCATCACGAAAATCACCATATTTCGCATTAAAAATATGAGCTAAGAGTAGCGAATATTTTATTTCTTCTCTTGATGTTAAAATTTATAGTCTAGTTCTTTGAAATAAAAATATTTTCATCCATTAAAATATTATGAGGATAATATTTGAAGTTTTATTGCTTTTGAAATGAGCGTAATTTCATACAGTTAAAAGCTATGCATTAGAAATGTGCTCTCGGAAGAACGTTTTTGAAGTTCCACTTCAATTGGTCAGTAATTTTATGTTTCCAAAAAAATTCAAAAATATAACTGCGTCTTTTAAGAAAATTATAAGGAACTTTTCCCTTTAAGTTAATTTTAAAAAAAAAATATCAGAATTCTCTCTTTACCTACGCTTATCCCTAAAAATAAATATTATAATTTTTTTTATTTCAAGTGTTTATAATAATTGAAATATAAATAAAAGTTCTTACTCTGCTATTCGATGAAACTATTCCAAATGAACCATAATGTTGAATATCGTGTAGAGGAATACACCAAAGAAGACCGGCAATTTCTTGTTCGTATTTCCAATTCCTTGAATAAGAGATAAATTTGATTAAAATCTGACTTTGTAGTATAAGTTAAGCAATGATAAATTCACAAAGATATTTTTAAGTAATAGCAATACAAATTAGGGAGACAACATAAGAAACAAAAACATTCATCCATACGATAATGGTTAATTACATAGGAATACATAAAATACTTATTTATTTTCACTTAGGAAAGAAAGTGAAGTAATGATGACCTTTTTTGAAAACAATAATGATTTTCACTTAAAAATTGAATGTGCGTTAAAAAAAATTTCAGCTAACTGTTAAATGTACATTTTTCTTTCTTTATAGTTAATGTATTAAAATATGTATTATAAACTGTTAAAGTTATGAAATCATAATTAGACAAAAGATAAGGACTCTTTAATGCGGGTTCTACTCCCTTTCAAGCTACGATTAATGAATTAAATCTTTATATACTATAATCTCTTAAAGTTATCAGAACAATAATGACGAGTTTCGTTCATTTTAAAATCATTCAGGAAAAAAAAATGTTAGATGCTTTAAAACAAAAACAAATACTGCTATTAGCTACTGCAAAATTAGCTATTTTTTGTTCACTGTTCTCTCTTTATTATTTCCTGATCAAACATTTATAATTGACTTTTTAAAAGTGTTAATGGGGAAATCTGTGTACGTTATTATTTTTAATTTGCATGAGTGGTGGTAAGAAATATATCAATGCAAATAAATATTATTGAGCTTTGCATATTCAACAGAACATATTTGCATCTATCATTGAGTATGACTGATTTCTCATCAGTAAAAAAAAAAAAAAAAAAAAAACATTATACATAAATGTCTTACTGATGTTTGAAAAATAGAACTAAAATCGAAATCGTATTTATAAAGTATAAAAAGTTATGTTTATTTTCCCGTTTTAAATACGTACAAATTGCACAAAAAAGAATAAGTTGTAACAAATAAGAGATGGAGAACTAAATTTTACTTTTTCAAGGAATCTGGATAAAAGAATTTAATGAATTGTTTTGGAAAAGAAACTATTAAATAAATTTGTATCAATCAAATTTGATATTAAATTTAATTTAGATAGTAGAAAACCCTTAAATATTAATAATAGGAGAATAGTACATGTATATTAAGTGATTAAGGTTATTTTAACGTGTTTAGTGAGAATTCAGAAGTAAATTATAATGATATAAGGTAGTAAACATTTTTTAAAAGTCCTTGAAATAATCATTTAACGAACTTTAATTCTTAAGACATGATTTGGTAAAATTCTTTTAACGAATTTTAATTCTAAAAATTTTATCTGTTAAAAATTATTTAAAGAACTCTAATCCTTAAAATATAACAGAAAAAATCTCCTAATGGTATTTAATTCTTAAAATTTGATCTGGTAAAAATCCCTGCTCTATTGAATTTCTGTCCAACGTGACTCGAGAAATGAAAACAAAATGTTTAATTTGTTTTACATTAAGGTAGATTTCCTGAAATAGGTACCTGAACGTTTCGAAACGTACATATTCTAAGATCTATAGTTTAATATCATGCTCAACACTTGTTCACAAAAAGATAAGTAAATGACGTCACGTGCATATCACGTTTAACATGTGTTCAACTGTTGAAATTTCCGTATTATAAGTTGAAAGAAAGTAAGTAATAACCAGTTTAGCAAGACATTGCTATTGGGACATCGAATATCTGTAAGATTTATCATATGCCGTAAATCTTATCCGATAAAAATATTTTTTTTACGCAGGCTTTAATAATGAATGCAATCCGAGGAGAAGATCACGTATACCCGAGACACCATTTGCTTGTAATGAGTAGATTTTAACTGTTCACTTATCTGGGTTTTTTTTTACTGTTTTCTTTTCTTTGAGTATAAGATAAATGTTTCGAAATACGTGCTTATATCTCATATTTATGCAAAGAGTGATAAATACCGTATAAAATTTCATTGAAATGTACAGACATTTATTATTTTTCAGTTTTTGTGATGTCTATAAAAATATCATTTTTTCTCTCATTTGTTTCGTTTATTCCAGAAGTCCAATTTTATACTGTATCATAAATCATTCTTATGATCTCAATTTTATAAGGTAATGTCATTAAAATCTAGGTATTCCTTTCACGGACTTCTTTCTTGGTATATCAGATAGGAAAATAATCTTTTTGATTTTCAATCTGAAGCATATGACAAGACGCCATGAATTATAAGTGTGACAAGTTTTTACGTTTAAAATGATTTATTTCGCATAATTACGTATGATTTATTTCCGACTGGGTTATTTCAGGTTGGTATAAACTAAATCTTTAATCTGAATATTTTTTAATAGTTAAGGCCCAAACCGGAAAAATCTGCTACACTTGGATCGATAGTTTTGCTCTCTAGTGTTGAATCCACTTATGATAAATCATGCGAATGCAAGGTATTAAATTACATATATTTAAACTGTCAAATTCTAAATTCAATTACACGTTAAAGACAAAAAAACCCATAAAAGATATACCTGAGAAATTGAAGCTTATATTAAAACGCACGGTGTAAAATTAATTGTGAAGAAAAACTATGTGATAAAAATTGTGGAAAATGATTTTTTTCAAAGAGTTATATTTAAATTAAAATATGATTCAAAATATTAATAATGAGTAGATTTAAGTGCAGAATACAGTTAATCAAAATATTCTTAACAATTAGGAGACTAATACAATGAATGCACACATAGAGGATTTTCATCAAGAAAGGAATATGCCTCATTTTCCACATTGTGAAGCGCTTCAGGGTGAAATAGTGGCCGCATTAGCCTAGTGATCACGGTCATGGACTAGAGGATGGCGTTGGTTCCGTCTATAAGTAACTATAATAATTTTCGTTAATAAGTAATCATAATCAGTGTGGAATAATTATCCTAGTAATATTTAATTTGAAATGAAATTATAACTTAATGGGTCTTTAAAGCAATACCTGTGAAATACTTTCCACTAAAATTGAAACACAGAATCAATTTTTTCTTCAAAATATCTTATTTAAATTTTTTTTGTTTAATTACGTTGATAAATTATCTCTCAAATCATAGTTGTATTGCTTAGAGTTCCATACATTCGAAAGGAATTATAAACTTTTTAAAATTGGTTATCAAAATACTGGAAAGATTTGGAATCTTTATTATTTTCATTAATACGATGTTCCACTATGAGCTTTACAACATAAATAATATAACGACAAATATCTATATATAAATGTTGGATATCCAAAATGCAACAGCCAAGAAGAGCCAGAGATATCAAACCAAATTTATTAGAGAGATAACACACAGTACAAAAGGGAAATGATTGAAAATACAGCTTTAAACGAAACGAGGAAGTTGATCAAATCAGAGCTGAGTATTGCAGCTACGGCTGGCAACCACATCTACAACATAGACCATCATTGAATGAAAGATACTATGGATGTATTCTTGTATTATGACAGTCCATGCTACCTCCTCAAGTTGCAAAAGTTGATCTGGTGTAGAAGTGGGCAGAATATACCGCATCAGTCGTTCTTCAATCATCTTTATGACATGTTCAATAGGAATAGACGGGAAAAACACGCAAGCCAAGGTAGTAAGCAATACAGTCTCTGGTGGGCGAAGAAATATCGAACATTGCGTGACATGTTGGTTACATTTGGTCCTATTGGAATGTGTCTGTAGGCAAGATCTGAAGATGGGGAGGATAAAAGTTTCCAATCCCTGGAGGGTCATTGAATCGGCAATGCGATTGTTGCGCAAGGGAGTGCAATATAGCACCAACTCTAAGCTGTAATACAAAGTGTAGAAGCAGTACGTCAACAATTTAGCAAATGACGACAGTTAAGAAACATCTCTTCACGGTTTCTTCAGACTCCAAACGTGGTATTTGCAAAATTCGCTTGTGAAGACAATGTTGTACCATTCGATCGTCAATGTTTGCCGTTCAGTGCAACATTGCTGAAGTAAGCCCTGTGGTAATGAGACAAAGGTAATTGCAGCAAAGGATGCCTTTTAGGCATTCCACTGCGCTGCAAATGGCGATGAATAGAAAGAGTGATGACCGATTGTTGGGCAACATACCATATTTGTTGTGATATGGATCATGATGTTGCAGAGAGAAGCATCATTTCTATATGCACAATATGCCTGTTATCACATTTGATAAAGCAACGTGGCGGATCCAATCGGAGTCATAGATCAGTTATTGTCTCCTACACTCATTAATTACAGATCAGAGCACTGTTGCTTGGTTAAACTTAACACGATCACTGATTTCTCGGAAGGATAATCCGCATTCTTTATACGTAACAATTTTTCTTCGGTTGAACTAAAAAACAAGGTTTCCAATTAACATATTAATTTAAGTTAATTTATTAAATAGCAATGTACATAATCAAAGATGTTCTCAAGATATTTCTTAAAAAAGGATTTAAAAGTTTCATATCTTTTAATTTTTTTTGTTCAACCACAATATGCTTTTAATATTGTTCAAGTACACTCACTTGCATCAAGTAATAAAATACGAGATTTTAATTTTTTTATACAAGATTTTTTAAAAATAGAAATATATGTATGACAAGAGATTTAATAATTTCACTTTTCTCACTACGGTCACATTATAATTTGGAAATTTGCATTAAAAAGATCAGCATATGTTCTAGTACTTCTTTAATCCATTATAATCTTTATTTTTATAAAATATTTCAGGTAATCTAAATAAAATTAAGGGGGTACAGGACTTGTTGTAAAGTTGTCGTCTAAGGTTTTTCTAGATTCAAAAATTAGATTTGGATTCTTAGAAGATGGCATTTAATGAAGCAATATATTACTGTACAGTATTTACAAAGTTAAAGCAGAACTATTGGTTATACATATTAGAGAGCCATCAGATCGCACGTCAGGGCCGCAACCTTCCATCTGCCGGTACTCGTGTGGGCCCCTTGGAATGAGATCACAAATTAGAGATCAAGTTCTTGGTGCCATTTAGTGTTGAAGTTTAAAGAGGAATATATTCTGTAATCACTGAATTCCTCTATATATACTAAAGCTTAAGGTATATCATAAGTTTATAAAGAAAATATTAGGAATATCGGGGAACCAAATAAGTAGTTCGAACTAACTTCACACTTAACAGTTTTGAAAGTTATTGGAGACGATCATCCTAACTCTAAATATATGACAAAGATGACATTTGTAAGCGGGTACCTCATTCTTCTAATTTTAAAGCAATTTTAGTTAATCAACAATTCTTCCATTGTTATACACATCGGTACCGGTCGGAATCAGAACTCGAACACATGATTTAAAGTAAATGTCAACAGCCATGGAGTTCTGAAATATGGCACTGATTGGGTAACATAGTACTCTAAATGATGGGGTCAAAACCTTAAATAAGCAATTTTTAATTTTCCTTAAAATGATACAATGATTATTTTTTAACCTCGGCCTTAGAAAGCGACACGAGGCTTATAAGTGACGGACCTATTTATTTTGATCCTCAAGATCCGAGAGCAACATTTGAGTTGACAACCCCTCTATAAGCTTTCATAACACTTCTACAAATTTAAAGTGCATTAGGCCTGCTACCATAGCGGGTCTTAACTGGATTCAGGACTCGAGCTTACCACTCGCCGGCAAGAACATCGGCTTTGATGTCAAGACCATTACCACTCGGCTACCAAGATCTTGAAGAATACGAAAACAATTCATTAATAAAAATTCATTAACGGTTCCCTTATATCTGTAATGCCCATATAATTCTAAGTAATAAACAATTTGTAATGTCAAAGTTATGATTAGTTTAATTTAATGAACAGAAATATATTATTTCCCTTCCTATAAATATTGCTAATAAGTGAATGCGTTGGAAATAGCTTTTATTAATAATATATTCCGTGAATAAAACATATTCATACATGAAAACAAAGCAGAAACAATTCATGTTATAAAATAACATATTTTTCTCAGAATTAACATACAAATGCAATTGTTTTAAATTAGAACCGAAAGAGAGTTGTACAGCAAGACTTAATTCTTTAATATGATTTTTTCAATGTTTACGCAGGGAAGTATCGAAAGAAAAGTAATTATTAAATAAAATGAAATTTTCTATAAAGAATTTAAAAGTATATTTCACTTATTATGAAAATGCATATAGCTGAATTATAATTAAAATAATATAAAGGAAGAGAATTTTGGAACATAAGAAATTAAAGCTTGAACTAAAAAAAAATTCTTGTGTTATAGTTTAGCTCAAATATCCGTTCAAAATTCCTTACCATTCAAGTGATCAAAAATTTTTTTTGTCATCATAATAACATAAATGTATGGCAATTACTAATCTTTCTCTCTCGTTTTGTATGCAAAGAAGGTGCTTCCAGGCAAACGAGTAGTATTTCTCAACTATCCTTTTAAAATTCATTTTTTTATGTATGTCTGAATTTTGTAATGTAGTATCCTCCACAATGCCATGCGGGCTAATTGAGAACACTTTTTTTTATAACTCTTTATAAATTCGTGCACCTTTTATAACTGAGCCTCTTCTAAACGTTTTTATTACTCTCGTAAATTTGCTACATATTAATAAGATAAAACTTATAAACTTCCTTAAAATTCAAGGTAAGTTACTAAACAAACTTCGAAAAAATATTTTTTACAACGACCTTTATAAATCAAACTTTAATTATGCAATGCGCTATGCACCAAATGTGTACCTTGAGTTTATGGTTCACATTTATAATGACCAATTAATGGTAAAATGGCATAAATAATTTTTTAAAAAAATATTTGAACATGTCGTCGTCAAAGGGAAGTGCATAATTTATATTTTGATTGATGCTCTTTTACGTCATGTACATACAAATGCGCGTCCGAAAGATTTTAATTCCAAATATCTCTTAAAGCTTAAATTTTGATATATAAGCATTAGTAGGATTCACCAGGTTACCTCCAGTTCGGCAAATACTAAATTTTTTATTGTGCTCGAGGCACCAGCTCTGAATTTTTTTTAAAATTGAGGATGCACATCAAAATAGTTAGTAGAAAATATTCCAAATATAATTTCTATTTTTTTTCTTGTCATTATCTAATTTTGTGAAGAACTTTTACTACATTAGTATTCAAAACTTAAGAAACTTTTCAGATTGTGCCGTAATTCCGAAAAATTCAAGTGAATGACATGAAATTCTCACTACTGAGGCACCATGTAGCTCTCAAAGTTTGATGATGGAATAGTAGTCAGAAAAATAAATTGTACGCATATATTATGGAAAAAACAGAAAAAGGGTTTATTAATAGAATGGCGTTAGTAAAAAAATATTGTCTGCCCATGAGATACAACAACAAATAAAAGCTCCTTAGTAAAGGGTATGACCTCCTCTAAATAAATGGTTGCGTGACACCGTTTGTTCATACTTTATACAAAATTATTCAGCAGTTCTTAAGGTAAGAGTTGTCTTTCTTCAAGAAGCATCTGTTTGGGCTGTGTGGTATTCTGCGGAAGATGCTATGTGACTACCAGGTGTCTATCTAAAGCATCTTACACATGTTCTATGAAATTTAAATCTAGAGAGCAAACTGGTCAATTCGTTTTACAGATATCCTAACTTTCTAGAAGCTCCTTAACTGCAGAGGTCCTGTGTGAAAATGCATTATTGTCCACAGAAACAAAGTCCGGTTCAATGTACTTCAAAACAGCAGTACGTTTGGGAGGATAATTTCATCCTTGAAACGATCTCAGATAAATGAGCCGCTGTTGAAAATATAGAGCTCAGTTTGCCCATTCAACATAATGCCTCACCACACAAGCACTCCAGGACCATCTCAATGGTCTCTTTCTCTAATGTTAGTGGGATGAAACTGTGTCCCTCCTTCCTTACATATCATTTCGCTCTGAGAAATATTCTTCAGACTGAAACAATTCTCTTCCATAAGTGGAACGTGACTGCATTGATGAGATGTGAAATTTTTGTGACCTTGAAACCACTGTAAATGATGCCACCGATAGGCTGTTGTTAATCGTATGCAATGTTCAGGACGACGGGAGAATATGCCACCTTTATGCAAACGCAGGGCCATAGTACACCGTGATATCTATTGACCAGTTGCCGTTCACAACTGCTCAGCAAAGCAAAGTTGCTTAACGTCTGGTTTTGAATTTTTTTGGTCTACAGAGCGGTCATCACTTGCCATTAACTTCCTCGCCCGGCCATCGCCAACTTTTCTTATAGCTATATCTGCTATTTGGAAGTTTTTACAAACTCTTGAAACTGTTCTATTATCAATTCCAAACTTTTGTACAGCACTATTGTCAATTCCAAACTTTTGTACAACACTGTTGTCAATTCCAGACTTTTGTACAATACTATTGTCAATTTCAAACTTTTCTACAACACCCGTCAAACGACGCACTTCTTCAAGTTTACTGGTCATTCTATTACACGAAAAAGCATCCTTAAGGTTTTTTGTAGCCAATATGAATGAATGATTTCACTTTCACTTGAAGGAAATATGCCTGGAAATGAGTCCTCCTCCTTTATTTTTAGTTGCTATGACAAGGCGCTGCGTACCGCGATGTCTCCTCTGAAGTCAAACTGTCGATATTTGCATGTACAGCTGTCTTTTAACTGTACTGTCGCAAAAAGCCCTTTTCAATAATGTCATGGTTGTTATGTTGAACAATGTTTTTGTTGCTTGAGTTTCGCTGGCTAGTTCATTTTATGTTTTAACAACATGAAATAATAAGTTATATTTCGGTAAATATTTTTAAACATAAAAAGTCACTAGGAAGGCCTCAAAACATATGAATTTATGAGAAAATTGAAAATTTGATTAAAAAATATTGTAAATAGTTATAAGCCATTAATATCATTCAAATAAGACTATTTTCCTGTCATTTTATCATTCGCAAAGAGCATTTTAAATTTAAAAGAACACTTTTAATAATTTAAAAAAAACAAAAACACATGAATCTTTTCTGAAGATAATTTTGTGTATTCCCAAATTTGAGTATAAACAGTTTTTTAACCCTTCCCTCTAAAATAATGAAAATAAAGTAAAATACGTGTTTCATACTATGATAAAAAGTAATTTTAATAAATCCTTACAAAACAATTATACCTACCACTATGTTTTTCAAGAATTGTATACTTATGTAACAATTTAGAGAAACAGGGAATATACGCTTGTGTAAATTTGTGTGGAATTCGTTTCTGCTATTGATCTTCAATTGTTGGTACTAAGATATTATTGGTCATGTTTAGGAGCTGTCCATTACCCGATTCATTAAGACAGCAGGCAATTAAGTGAATAGAAATGGGATTATAACGAGTCAATATACTGTTTAACGTTTTAATGAATCTCGTGATGCGATCCAAAGATTTTTGGATCAATTTGAATCTGAAAATTCGGTATCAAGCGAAAGTGTTCCTGGCCACGCAAGAATTACAACCTCTGCGTAAGATAACTTTTAAACTCTTTTGGCTCAATAAAGAGGAACACTACTATTTACAAATTTCAGATCATTGTGTTGCTAAATGAACGAGAATATCTTCTGCTTCTGTATCTCATAATCAGGAATTGTGTGCAAAACGACCTTTGCTGTGTCCCTCTAATTCGACGACTCAAATGTACCCGCTTATGTTCAAGTAGAGAGCAGTCTCTCAGAAGATAATAATGAGGTTTTGTACTCTTCACGTACGAATCTCAGTTTGCTTCGGAGATTGTCGTTCTGTGCCAATCTACATTGAAAGCCGATACAACCAATCCTTATTGTTAAAAATCAGGTGAGATATAGAATTATGTTTTAGCTTGCAATCTCTCTGGATGATCAATTTGACTTACATGCAAAAATAAAATGCTGTAACTGTTTTGAAATATCGTAATTAGAACCTCACTACATATATCACGCCATACACTAGTGAGGTTAGCGATTAATTCATTCAAATGAATAACGTACAATCAACACTGAGTTAAGTCACTGATCAAGAATTGGAGGGAATGGAATGGAAAACTCCATTTCCGAATCACAATTCAAAATAACATCTTGGGGATAACTTTCTTGTGTTCCCTTTAAGGATTAGTCATATAGAAAGTAATTAGTTGTTCTTTTGTTCTCAAAATTAAAAGAACTGTCAGCAATAGCCTTTTAAGTGCTACTTTAATGAACAGTCAAGTGCTGTTTGGAAAATTAACTAGTTATGAGTTTGAGTTTTACAATTGCATACGAGGTAAAACAGTTCGTTAGATAAATTCGTTATAAATTATTTCTTCTTACTAAACGATCGTGATTGGAGAATTAAAAATATTAAAAAAGATTATTCGGTCCAGGTTATCGCTGTGTGTGATCCCTTTTACCCAAAACAATACCCATAAAACTTTATTGTTAAAAGCAAAGATAAGGTGAATGAACCATTTATTTCCTTACTAAACTTATCTTAGAATTTTGAGAAAATATTCAATCCTTTTGCTAAGGAAAATAAAATTTAAATTTAGAAATATATATATACATGCTATGTTCTATAATTGATTAATAAGTAAAAGTAAGACATTCACAATGTCATGGCCTTAATAAGGAAGACAAGGTTCATGCACCATCAAGGAATCCATTAGTCATGTTCTGAAGAGAGAGAGAGAATTTTACAAACAGATGATAAACACCACCATGTATATAGAGTTACAGTACACAGAATTTCAGGAAATGAGCAGCGTGGTTTCGGCCAAGAACGACGTAAAAAAGCCAGAAGAGAGCGAATTTTTCCTTTCTCTCTACCTTATTTATACAAGGGACTTTTCCCCTTTCACGTAACAGATATCATGGCATAAGGTGCAGAAATTCTGAGGAGTTTTCATGCTCAACATCTAGTAGGAGTTATTCCTACAATTCGAGAACTGGAAATTCAGATAATTTTTATGATTATCATTGCGATAGTTCGAAGTTTACAGGAAATGATATCCTTGTCGATGAGTGCATAACTATATATATATTATATATATATATAATAATATGAGAGAATATCTGAGGAATTAAATGCAGTCTTTGAGTGAAACTATAAGGTTGGATCTGAACACACACACACACACACACACACACACACACACACACACACACACACACACACACACATCATATTCACACACACGCATAATAACCTTCTGAAATCCCACAGTCCATCATACTATACCGTCTGGTGCTGCTGTCTTACACCCAAACATTAA
The DNA here is from genome assembly GCA_019974015.1 of Nephila pilipes. Taxonomy (NCBI): domain Eukaryota; kingdom Metazoa; phylum Arthropoda; class Arachnida; order Araneae; family Nephilidae; genus Nephila; species Nephila pilipes. Next base: position 473,791 of record BMAW01070197.1, read on the forward strand.
GAAAATCGGTAGGATGATTGTTGAATTATCATTTAAAAATAGATACCGACAGAAGAAAGATGATTGAATGTAAGTACAGAGTTTTAGTTTGTATTTCAGGGGAGTATTTTGATACTAAAGCTACTGATATTTATTTTTAAATATTGAAAATATAAAATTACAATAGCTAAGTTTTCATCCATGTCCAATCTGTTGGACATAGGGTTGATATTCAATTGATTATATTCATATTCACTAATTTTTGCCATACAAAAGTAATTTAATTTTTTAACAGAAAGTCATGAAATGCTCAAAAGTTAATATTTGATGGTTAAATTAGTAATAAATCTTCCCATACTAACTTAAAACGTATACACTTCTTTTTAGAAGGGTACTTTTATAAAATTAATTGAGATTGAGCCTAAATTCTCCAAATTAAATACAGAACTTACACTTACGGTTTCAATGAATTAAGTACATTCTATAATAAGTCAGCTTACATATTATGAGATTTTGTTAAAATAAAAATTTCTGAATTAATCGTACACTTCTAGAAATAAATTTCCACAATTTATTAGTAAAAAGAATTACCAAGTGTAGATGGAAACAAAACATATCACTTCACTTTTGTTTTAATTTTGAATTTAAAAGTCAACAAGAAATAAAAATTTAAATTTTAAATAAAAATACTATTCTAATTATTGAAAAAAAATTTGTGGTTTTTAATACAATCTTTCAATTTTTTGTTTTATTTCTGTTAAAGTTATTTAAAAATTGATGTTATTTAGATGCCGAAAAAAAACACAGAAAATGTTTGGAAGTAATAACGAATGGTGATGTGTCAGACAGTGATATCAGTAATGAAGATAAAGAAAAAGAAAGTGACACAGAGCATGAAATGTAAATATCTAATGAAATATTAGATGAATACAGTTCAAGTGAGAATGAGATGAGTCTTCTAATAGTGATAAAATGAAAAAAATGTCTAAAAATGGAAACAGGTTCGTCTGATATATATGAGTACGTTAAGCTGATGAAATGTGTATCGTGAAATAGTACGATAAAAGGCTGTATTTCTATGTAAGTAATTGAGATATCTTACATTTTATTTTCTTCTTTGTTTCTTGTTTTTTTCCCTTTAATTTACAAATTGAATTTTGGAGTAATAAAATTTTTACCAAACAATATGCATTGGTGGAGGTTTGGTACCGTAGAACATGTTTAACCCCAAAATTCAGTCCCTAGTCTTAATGTGAATGTTTTGTTTTGTTGGGTATTCAAATTATTCATTTAGTTTCAAATTCAAATGATTCATTTAGATTCAAATTCAAATGATTCATTTAGTTTCAAATTTAAATGATTCATTTAGTTTCAAATTTGATTCAAGTTTTATTTATCTCTTTTATGTACTTCTATATATGTTTTCTTTTGCTGATTTTGGATTTTAATCATTCTCTTATTTTTATGTGTTTTAATAATAATTTCATTACTTTATATATATAGTCAGCGTTAGAATTTTGTAATGAACATTTACAGGTAAATTACTGAAGATAGAAATCAGCTTTCTTTCATTTATAAAAATTACAAATTTGTAAGATGAAAGGTGAATCCCTATTCATTTAACACGAAATGTTTTCCAAAATTAGAAGATAAATCTCTTTTATTTATCGTAACTGAATGAGATATTTAACGTTAAAGGGGCGACAGTAATTTACGCATATTTAATTGTATGAAATATAAAGGAAAATGTTATTTGTATCTCACACAACTTGGAATAATATCACGTATTTGATTTTTATCACCCGAGCAATTGGAAATGAATTTATAATTTCGCAGTATGATTCTCATATTTGATTTGATATGAAGTTCTAATAAATATAAAAGAACTTGCATATTTAGCCTACATATATCTTGGAGTAATATCACATGCCTGCTTTTTATATCTTAAGTGATATCATATAAATATTGATATCAAGCTTGGATACGTGTCAAGATAATTCTTACGCCCATGTCTTTGTAATGACATCATTACTGTGCACAATATTTTGAAATTAGCATAATGATCACGTATATGGATTTTAAAGATAAGAAACGCAAACTTTGTTCAAAGCAAGGCTTCATAGTGTGAGAGATAAGCATCGAGGAAGAGAAACTGAAAGAAGAAATGAAACAGTGTGGAACAAATTGAAGATTTCATTCGAAATAATGTTTTTCTAAAAGTACATATATAGCCCTTTTGACATTGTACCTTGTTCGCTTGGAAGTATGTCACATTATCTTTGAAGCTATTAGAAACTAATGAGAAAGCCTAAGAGTTAGAACATTTTGAGTTGAACCAAATGTAGTGCTAACGTGTGATCATATTTAATCCGGAAATGTTAAGAAATTGTTAGGAAATGAAAATTTTCCCCCCATATAATGTATGCTACTAGATCATTACGAATAAGCTATATTATCTTGAACAAATAAGATGAACTGTGAGAAATGTTCCATTTGAAAATAGTAAACAAGAGAAATCGGTTAACACGAAACTATGCGATTCTGAACAAAATGCAGTGTAATTTCATAATTTTTTTTTTTAACATAAAACAAATTCGCTTAAAAGATTTTGCTTCTGCTACAAAGATTCTCAGCTTTTTTTTCGTTAGACCAAACAAAAAAAAAAAAAACAAAAAAAAAGAATGATTGCTGCTGTTTCTAACTTACTGCTCTTGTCTTTGGATAGGTAGAGGCCCTGCCACTATCGAAATATGAGATGATGAGCGAACAGGATCGATAATAACAGACGAAGATATTTTGGAGATCGTTCAGAAGATCGCATCAATTTAAATGAGGATATAACAATTTTCTGTCTCCAATTCATCAGAAAAGTAGAACATCATGAAAAACATATGCAGTTATCTAAATACGCATTCGACTAACTATATATATATATATATATATACATGAACACACTTTTAACACTAAAAATACTTCAGTTATTTCAGTCTCCTGAATTGTTTCATGTTAAACGGGTTTCATTGTATTTTATGTAGCATTACATAATTTTGGATGCTGTCACAAACTAACAACAAAGAGTAAAGTTTTGACCGTTCACCATCTAATCATGTATAATATTATTTTATTTGACTCTGAATAGCTCGTGAATATTCATATAGAAATCATAAAGGAGAAATTAAGTCTTCTTTATGTAAATGTTCAAATGAATTCTTGTTTTATCATACTGGATTCATTATACAAGCTATATTATCGTTAGAGAATATTATATTCTTTGAGCATCATCACGTTGTATTGGATCTTGCATCAAACTAACAAAAATAAAGTAAGATTTTTGAAATTCACATTTAAAATAATATTTAGTAGATACATTTTCATCAAAATAACTTAAGAATTTTTCAAAATTGAAAGGAGAAAAAGAGTCCTTATTCCGTAAATGTTTACATTACTGACATGATCCATAACCTTTAAGTACAAACTTTTGATTGCTTAGGAAAGTTATTTAATTGATTTTATTTGATGAAAATTAATCAGTTACAATGTTTGAAGGAAATCTTAGCGTAAAAAGAGATAACAACATTTGGAAAGTAGAAAAAATGTATCTAAACATCAATTTTAATTTTCTGTGATTATATAACTCTTTATCATTATGGTTAAGTTTTAAAAATCTAGAATTACATCAATTCATAATTTTTCAAAGTAATATGCATAGATATGAAAAGAGTTTCAAACGCAAAAATGTATCGATTTAAACCGAAATGAAATACTACTCGTCTAAAAATTGTCCGTTTTTGAAACAGGAAATGGAAATGGAGTAATTCATTGTAACCTGCAGATAACGTGTTTCCTTTTTCTAAGAATTTCGTGAATATGACGCCTTTCGCAAATTATGAAATAAAGTTATGGAAATGATTTTTTGGGAAAATTTATTTCCATTACTTTTTCTGTCGATGAGGTCGCCTTAGTATCCCTTGGAGCCGATTCAAAGGAAACAGCCCATTGTTTTGCTTGTTGCTTGGTTTCCGGTGAATAATGATACATCCAGGTCTCTTAGATAGTTATAACTCGATACAACAGGACAACGACAGATCGATGTGGCGGCAATCAATTTTTGATTTGATAGCAAATTGCTGTCAAATCGAAACTGGAGTATCCATCAGTATCAAAATTATTTTGGCATCGTTTTAACAGATGACAACAAATAATGGAAACATCACCTTTCCTTAGTTATTTTATCTGTCTTAGAAAGCAAGTACTTTTCAAATAACCTTCGTATATAATAAAATATTCTTATCTCTATAACAGAATAGGATTGTAGTTTAAGAGAATTTTTTCTTCTGGAAACGTTTCCATATTCACGTCCTTTTATTTTACACAAAAATAATATTAAAATTAATTTAACATTTTGAATTCTAATTAAAAAAATTAATATTATTTCAAACGTAATCGTAAAATACCTGCGAAAATCATATACGTAATTAATTCTTCAATGATTAATTACCTATACAATTATTCGATCTACTTCATCCAAAAAGTTAACTGTATCTTTTATTGAAATCTATTTAGGCTAATAGATTAAGAAGTAAAGTGGATTGCAGCTTCAAGTTTTATACATAAGACTATTATCGAATACATTCGGGAAGAGAAAACGAGAAATATAAAAATAATTCAAGAAATAGGCACCAGTTACAATCGGATTTTCTTTTTTAGAATTTGACACTGATCTACGTTGAGATATATCGAGTCTGAATTCAGTTCCCGAATTGCTTCGGTTGCAAACAGAATTTGTTGCTATTTTTTTAGTTCATTATTGTTTCCCTCAGCTAGATCCTTACTTTTGCTGTACTTCTTAAGATGAGTGGTTATAAACTACTTATTTTTATAGAAGTAGCTATTTAGTTCTCATAGTATGTATCGTGAATGAGTGTGTTTGCATGCGTTTTTATAATTCATGGAATTATCTGAATGAATATACATAATCAAACAAAGGCGAAAAAGCATCTACTAAATTGTATAAACTGTAAGTTATGATAACAGTAAAAATAAACTTTTTTAAGCTATTAATCCTTTTAAAGTTGTGCTATTTCACATGGTTTTCAAATTTAAGAAATAGCTATTGTAACATTAGAAACAAAACATCATAAATATTAGATATAAAGTAACATTGAATTATGTAAATATTGTTTTAAAATATGTTCTTAGCGGCGCCATAAAATGTGATAAATTAAAAAAAAAGTTAAGTATAATTCCACAATAATTCATTTGTGAATAAGATAAAAAAGTTATGTATTATGCCTTTATTTAAAAACAATTATTTTAATAAAAATATTTGAAGCTTTTTTCGCTAAATAAAATACATTTAACAAAGTATTGTGCTCCTATAATATCTGTAATTGTAAGCAATAATAAATGAGATAACAGATTATTCTTGTTCAATTTCGTAAGCTTACAAGTAAGTGAAACTTACTCACTAGAAATATTCAAGTATTTAAATAATAATGCACAGAATTTAAATAATGTAAGTTGATTCTATAAAATCTTCAAAAAATATAATATACGTACTAATAAGCTTAGAAAATGTTATAAAGTCATTTTAAAATTGGTTATTAAATAAAAGAATATAAAAGAAAATTATAAGTTTATTTTAGAACTAGAATTATATTTAGTTATGATCTACAGAGACGTATGAATTTTGTGTCGTCGAAATATTCTTCTGAAAGAAAGAAGAAAAAGTTTTAAGACTCTTGAATAAAATATGTAAGATAGAATCAATAACTCTAATGACTGAAATAATTTTTAGTTTGCCAGATTTGAATTTTATTAAAATTTGAATTTGAAATAAATGTTCTAAAACTACATTAGAGAGAAAAAGAAATTATATATATATATAAATAACAAAAAACATGAATTGTCAGTAAGATTGCAGTGGGGAGAATTATTTTCCCATTTCAGAGAATTTAAATCTGAGCCTTTAAATAAGAACTATCACTTAATTACCGAATTATATCCTATATCCTACGGCAAAAATCAAATTATAAAATAAAATGAAAGGAAAATGTCTTTATAATGCTTAAAGTACAAAATGATAAAAAATTTCAATACATTACAAAGTAGAATTTGTGATGGATGTTGTAATATTTCTTAACAGAATTCTCTAGTTAAGTCAAAATCTAAGGAATATAATTTCAGGGAACTAATTTATTTTATTTTTTGCAATGCTTTCATTTCAAAGTTCGATATGAAACAAAGCTTTATTAAAGCAGTACGATTACAGAATATGTTTCAAGAAAATTTATTTATTATAATAATATATTACAAATAATATTCGAATCCTGAGGGAGTAATATTTCTTAATATATCTAAAATATCATATGAACTTTTAAATTAAAAATTCTTAATTGAATACAATTTGGAATTTCATAATAGAGCCAAATGGATTTTTCACTTATATTTGCATTTTAGTAAGAAAATTCACTCTTCTATTTATATGATTTTTATAAATAAAAAAAGACAGAAGACTTTGCAATTTTTATTCACAAATACTCTATAACAAGGCATTATAAGAATACGCATTATTGATTTAAAACAACAAACTAATTGGACACAGTACACAATATTTTAAGAGATTAGTCAAGTTAAACTATTTATTTAGCCTATTAAATTAAGGGATAGATAACTTTTTCTATGAGATGATTCCTATTTAGTTATCTTAAATGAAATGAAGTCACACTAATTTATTTACAGTTTTAAAATGCTGCATTTCAGAAACAACCAGATATATTTAAATGTTTATTGTTTATTTAAAATATATATTACGGGTTCTGATTCAAATGCCTCAATTTAATAAGTATTTAATAGTAAAATTATTGGATTTTGAAATTCATTTATTTTCTGATAGAACTTAAGATGTCTAAATATAAAATATTTGCGAAGAGAATATCATAGGAGATACTTGATACTTAATGTAATTTTAACTAAGTTTTGCATTCTTTATTCAAAATATTATATATATATATATATATGCGCGCACACACACGCACACACATACATAAAGGGTGGTCATAATTAAAGTAGCACTATTCAAAATACCCTAGATCCCATTCTACTTATTGAACTTTGATGAAGCTTGGTATACATATTATATGGACCATGGGTAAATGATATGAGCAATAAAAAATTGTGGCGTCTAAAGGAAGACAAAAAAATCTGTCGAAAACATAAAATTTTATTCAATTATAGAATGTGCTCAACGTGTGTTCCATTGACATCAATTACGTGTTTAAAGCGCATTATAGTGTTTCAATGGTAGCTCAAAGAAATTTTCGAAAGATTCCAACAACATGGCGTATAATGCTGGATTTACACGCAGGTAAAGTCATAATTCCTCTTCCATTAACACGGTCTTTTGAGAATTCCCCACGACCAGAAATCACAGGGATTTAAGTCGGGTGAACGACAGGCAACCGGGAAATCTCTGAATATTACACGATTCCCACCAAAGTTAGCTTGAAGCAGTTGTTTGACTTTGCGCCCAATGTGGGGAGTTGCTTCATTTTGCATGAAGACAATTGTCTGCACATATTGCCGTTCCTATAAAGATGAAACGACCTGTGGTCAAAGGAGTTCACTGTACCTTGTACTCGTGACAGAGCACGTTTTAGGACCTTGAGGAGTGAGAGCTTCAAAGAAAAACGGCACAAGGAAAAAATATGAAGTAAATACACACCATGCTGTCACGTAATCAGAATGTAGTGGTTGTTGGTGCAGAATATTAGGAGGTAAAGCATCCCATATGCGACAATTTTGATTAATGATAGCTCCATCTAAAGAAAAGTACACCTAATCTGACCATAGAATTTTCCAAGGCCCCGTGTCATCAATTTCCATTCTCGCCAAAAATCAGCAAACAAAATAAGAGCGTATTTGGTTGAGGTTGCAGCATTTGCCCTAAGTGGATCTTATATGGATACCATTTTAAAATGAATCGCAGAATTTTTTTCTTCTTGTCAAACACGAAATCGCCAACTCTCGTGACAAGGATCGAGAACTAGCTGAAGAGTAGATGGAACTGGAGGCTCTTTCACCCACAGTAGTAGCGACTTTGACAGTTACGTTCGCAACCGGTTTCCACCCTCTTCCTGGATGTACACCAATGTTTCCAGTCTATTCAAATTTCATAATCAAAAAACCATTACAAAAACATTCTTAACATGTGCCCTTTTCGCTATCTCTTTGACCGGCGTTTTGTAAGGGCATGATTAACGATAACAAAGGCACGCAGAATGATTTTCTGGTTCTGACTGTAATTATCTTTAAATGTTTGGCAAATTTGAGCTACATTTTCTTAAAAAGCGATATCTGGTCTTCAAAATATGAACTTTTTTACTGAAGAAATCTTTTCCCCATAGTCTATATCATGTATATACCAAGTTTCATCAAACTCCAATAGGTAGAATGGATTCTACTGGGGTCTTAATAGGGTAACTTTAATTATAATCACCCTGTATTCATCTGTTTTTAGATATGAAAAAAAAGTATTACTTTAAATGTCTGTAATTCATAACCCTATACACTTTTAGTAGAAAATACTAAAATGCGTACTTAAGCTTCAGATGTCTATCTAACAAAGCATACTTTTAGTAGATATATATCTGATTTGCTCAGCATTTAAGGAATATTTCTTATAGAAATTTCGTGTTCGCAATGGGTATCTGGATGAAGTAACCTTATATTTGAAGATGCTGTCTAAAGACTTGAGGGACAAGTTTTTCTACTTGTTATAACTATTAATAAAACAAAGATTTGGTATAGAGGAATTTCTCATTTCAGTCGTAGGCCCTTCTGTGTAAGGCTGAATCACAGAGAAAACTTGATGCCACAACAAAAGATTGTGTTAATTACGTTTAAAAAAATTTCGTTACATAATTTATATATTCAGTACTTACTTATACATTATCCAACAGAAGACACAAAGTCCAAGAAGAAAGCATAATAATATTCCGGCTATTATTTCACGTACAAGACCTGAAAGAACAAAACAAATTTTATACTTCATCGCAGGTAAATAAAATTAAAAGAATTATTGGATATATATATATATATATATATATATATATATGTGTGTGTGTGTGTGTGTGTGTATGTGTGTATGTGTGTGTGTGTGTGTTATCAAAAATCCTGTTTGGCATCAAAATCCTTAATTATATTACAAAATATAGTATTTTCGATATTCGTTACATTATACACGTTGTTAAACTATATTTTTTAAAAGACTGCTTTAAAACGAAAATAATTTATACATTAGATTAATACTATACAAAAGTATACACATTTATTTGGATTTTTTGAATTAATGTCACTTTAAGAGTTCAATATGATAAAATGACTTTCATCCTCATCATTGGGAATGTCAGTGGTTAATAATGAGAGAGAGAGAGAGAATCAACATTCGAATCTGTGATCGACTTGTAACGGACAAACATGTAATCACTACACGTATCAAAAATATTATGTTAATTAAAATACTATAATAATTTTGATTTCTAAATTTTAATACATGCATGGAAGATTCACATATGTGAAAAGAAGCTTGATAAATTGATTATATAATATAGAAATAACACTTACTAGGAGGATCAAAGCAGCCGGTACCATCAAATCCACAAGGTGGTTCGTCCAAAGGAGCCTCCCACATTATGTCGACATCCAACAAGGAAAATATCTGAAACGTAATAGTAACCGATTACAACTTAAATAATTTCGATTGACGGCCTCCAAAACGCTTGTAAACATTCCATAAAAAGAATAAGTAAGAGAAATTTTAAAAAAAGGGTTTTAAAAGAATGGTACACCCCCCTCCCCCACATATATATAAACCATTTGAAAAAAAAGGCATACAATATTGGAAAAAATTAAAGTAAAAAATTGATATTCTACAAATAAGTAACAAATTCTTGAAGCTAAATTTGAGAGAAGAATTAATAATTAAATAAACACATACAAACACAGGTAAGGTAAACAGAAGTAAATTGTCGATGAAAGTGAAAATGTAAATGAGGAAATATAAATATAATAGTAAATATTAATATTATATATAAATTTTTATTAGAAACATCAAAATCATACAAGAATAATGACTTTATGAATAATTAGATTTTAAGAAGAATCTTGTTACCAAATGAACACAGGAAAAACAAAATCAAAAACATGATTTTTCTTAAAAATCAGAATCGAATAAAAATAGTGAATAAATATTCATTAAAATGAACTGTCTCAGGATTAGAACTAAGTTTCAGGTTAAACACGTTTTAAAGGATCTTAACCTTCCCATATATCAAACATTGTATAAAAATGTTGTTAAATACCAATAAACGTAAGAATCAAACAAGAGTGAAATAAAATAAAATATTCCCGAAATGTTGCATAGAATAATGCTTGAAAAAAAGATTATAAATTAAAATTAGAAATAACAAGTTTAAAATTATTTAATGAACTATAGTAAACATAAATGCATATCTAATCAATAATCACAAAGAAGAATATGAAGCTGAAATATTTTTTAACTGCACACTTCTTATTGAATGAAACAAAAACAAATAGCCCACTAGGAGGATTTTCTCGCCTTAAGAGAAAACTTTGCGATAGACATTTAAATAAATTCACAAAAAATATTTAATTACCAAAATAATTTAAAAAAAAGTAATTTACTAAACTTAAAATACCCCCTCCCCCGCGAGTTCTAGTGCAAGGGATTGCACAGCTAGAGATATATAGGCAAAAGGTGCTGGATGCCGATAGCAAATACTCTGATAACTAAAAATAAGCCACAATGTCTGTAAATCATTTTATTTTTGGCCATTAAAAACGGCAAGAACTTTATTGGTTTCAATATATATATATATATATATATATATATATATATATATATATATATATATATATATATATATATATATATATATATAAATTAAATAGTAAAATCATCTTAATAAACACCTAACATGGTGATAAATATGAATTAATATTTTTAGAAATTTGAGGGAGAGACAATAACTTTCAGAAAGTATTTTAAATTATCATTCTAAATTACTAAGAATTAAAATGGTATATTTTTAATTTATATATGTTTCCTGAGGGAATTTTCGTAGTGTAACTGAAGCAAGAATTTACAATTTTTTAAACTCTTTGTTAAGTAATAGTTAAAAGAAGGGGAAACACTTGGAAAAGTTATGAATGATTCAATTTATTTATTTATTCTAGGGCAAATGTTAATTTTTTTATATTATCAAATTATTGCCCTTTAAATTAATTCTGGATATTGTACTCAATTACAAGTTTTAAGTATGTAAATTTGGGGAAATATTCATTTACTGTTTTAAAACCGAATAAAATTCTAAAAGAAAGGCATTAAAACGTTTCACGATCAATACAATTTAAATAATTTTATCAATATATATTTTTTAGTTTGTTAATTTTAGAAAATAATAGAACATAGAATGTGTGTACTTATAATATTGAGAAATTCTACATTTAAAGAGAAAAAAAGTTTTTTATGGTTATTACATTTGCTTAGTTCAGTTACATTTCAAATTTTTTTTTTCATTGCATTTGCTCAGATTAAATAAAATTACATTAAACAAAGAAAATTTTACATATTTTCTTGTAAGAAATGTGTTTATAAAATTAGAGTATGGGATATTCCCTAAGTTAAGATTATGAAAAATATTTCAAACTTTTGAAATTAAATTATCATAATATCTTGCAACATAATACTCGTATTCTTAAAGAAGAAGGAGGCAATATTTATCAAGTAAACTGCGAAAAAATGACATTTATTAGAACAACTTTGCGGAGGACACTGCGAAAAACTAACGTTTATAAGGTTGAGGCTCTAAGCATTACAAGCCTTTTGAATTCTATAACTTTTTTCCAAATAAAATATTTGACTATTCTAAATAAACTATTGTTTGTTGAAACGCCTAAATTCATTCACAAAGTTATCTTTCCTTTGAGTAAGAGCTATTCCGAAATTTGTTAATATTTCAGAAAGAAAGAATCGAAGTGAAAAAGAAAAAAAAAAGAATACCTTTCATATTTTCTGTCGCATAAAAGCAAAAATATAACAAAAGAAAAACAGACATTCTATTAAGTTCATGAAATGACTTTATGCCAACATGAGGAATGGAACGTGTACTACTTTTGTTTTCTTTCAGGAAAATCTGAAGGTCTATTTCGTGTGAAGTAAGAAAAACAATGAACCGTTTTTCTTCTTTTTCTCTTTTCGTCCAAATGTGTTACCGAAAACAATATAGTGATGATGTTTTAGTTTTTTTTTCCTTCTTTCTTGGGAGTTCGTTTTATATGCTTTTACGGAAAATCAGAAAAGCTTTATAGGATGCTTTGCGTTATTTTCCAAACTAGGCTCTGGGTGCTGAAGAGTGTTCTATAAATAAATATCATATTTATAGAACTGAATTTCATCCGTATATTTTTTTATTCATATGCATTTACTTATTTATGTTCTGTTCCAGGAAGAAAAAAACTAGAATCAAAATATTTTAATTGAATACAAATTGGGAAAATTATATATTAGTTTCTCCAAACACAGAATAAATACATTTTGGAGTGTTATTGAAATTTTTTTGAATACTAAAAGAGGATTCCATAATTGACGATGAAAATTTTTATTTGTAGAATACCTTATTTATCTGCATAATAAAATGGTGATTTTAAATATACCTGATTTAGATCAGTGAGGTTTCAGGTCTAGAAAATTAATGTTTAGAATATTTTAAATAATTCCACCCGATGTTTCAGGTCTAGAAGATCAAAGTTTAGAGCACTTTGAATAATTTCACCAAGTTTAAAAAACTATTTCTCTGCATAAATCTGTTTGAAGTTATAAAATCATTAAAAATTTCTTTCGTAAGATGAAAATTATAATATTTATAATGTTGCATTATATATTTAAATGGATTGTGATCATTCTCTAAATATGATTATACAAAGAAACAGAAAAATGAAATATACATAAAATGAAACCATATTATTCAGTGTAAACAACTTATTGTAAAAGAAATATAAAAACGGGTACCTTCAACTATAATCTGTTAAGTGATATAATGAATATTATGACAGTATAAACAGATATTTGAAACCTGTGTGAAATCCTCAAAATGTATTTGAAATTAGCAGAAAGTATTTTATAAGTTCGAAATTGGTCATATACTTTTTAGATAGAAAAATACATTTCATTATTAATGGCTAATTTTTGTGTCATACAGAACAAAGGTTTTGCACTTTTTATCTATTTATCTACATACACAACATTTATTATAAGGATAAACTATTAAAATAACTTTTTTATTTTAACGTATTTTGTAACAAAAAGAGCAATTAATAATATTTTAAAAAAAAATTCCTGTTTGTTTTATGATTTATTATTTAATGAGATATTACTTTTTGATGCTTTTAAGAATATTTCCTTTGTGAGTTCGTATTTAAAAAAAAGGTATACTCTCAAAAATTCTTTTCATCATTTTTTGTTTTACATAATTATATTAATGTTATTCTCCAGGATGCTTTTTTAATTCAAGCATTAATGAGTTTCAGTATTATTTTTATATATTTTGCTTCAAAAATATATTAAGATAAGCATTTTCTTTTTAAAAAAATATTGTAATTTATGATTTTTAATTATTTTCGTGTCACACCAATGTTCATCTCGAGGCATAACGATTCAAAATCTTAGGTATAAAGAGTACATACTTTTTACTATACTATTTATTTTATTTCAATAAATCTATTTACTTTATAAAATATGTTCCATACCCCTCTTACTATATTTTAAGATTAAAAGGGCTTACATTATATGATAGTAACAAATTAAATTTCACATAAAAGCTATCTCATATCATATATTTTACCTGTTTTATTTGAAACGGGTTTTTTAGTGACCCGTTCGAAACAGATGGCGCACAAACTACGTATAAATTCACAATCCGTTCTCAATGTTACGAATAAAAACTGATTGTTTCAATATTTTGAGAGTATAGCACATTATACATATAAATATGTCATTCAATGACAGATTGATATTAATGTAGATTATTATTTAAATATTTTATTATCTGAAGACATGTGACAAGTTTTGAACTTATCCTTTAACTCTAAGCGAAAAGTGGAGAGAAAAACGTTTTTATACATTTAATTTTTCTCCAGAGCTATATTTTAAACAAAAATAACTAAATATATTAGATACTTGAAAAGTTTTCATTTTCAGTTTGCTTACATATAGAATATTTTGAAGAATATGTTTATAATGAAGTTCGTACACAAAGAAAGTGCTTGGCTATTTTTTCTCTTAAGTTGCACTGTTGTTCTTTTATATTAATCACAAAGTCAGAAATAATGATATGAATTTTGTTTTCAGTTTTTATACAGAAAATATTTGAAGGGAATTTAATGTTCTTGAATTGAGATTTATTTAAGATACAATCAATCAATGAATATATATCAAGACAATGTAACACATATTAAATTTAAGAAGTTGTTAAATTATGTGATAATTACCTATATTTACGAAAAAGTATGCTGAAATTTGGAAAATAATCTTTAAAAAATATTGTATTATTTTTAAGAAAGATCTTTTAAGAAACATAAAATTTCGTATTAATACTTGTTTTCTGGAATATACAAATGGTGTAAAAATAATTTCAATGTATATTCCCAGTACAATATTCACATTTCTTTTGAGAATTTCATTTCTTTGAATAATAATACTCTTTTAAAGACTAATTAAAAGAAAGTGTATCTTTTAAATCTTATAACTATGAATGAAATTCTGTTATTACAACTAATAGATATTATAATTTCCTTTAATAAATATATTACATTTCTCATCTCATAATCATATAACATTCTTTGTAAGTTATCTTTACTATTAGCCGGTATACATTCTTCGTTGACCATTCCATTTATTGAATATCTAATATTTTTTTCTTCCTAATTATTCCCTTTTTAAAATTTGATAAAAGTTTCTACACAAATGCATATGATGTCACAAATAAATGAGAATGAGGAGTGCCTTTTTAAAGCTGTCTTTAAAGTTATTATACTAGGATGCAGTTGACAAAAAATATTTAAGTTCTATTCTTATTTTCTTACTAACTTTAATGTATTCATTTCCTGGTAATTGTATGATAAAAAATATCGCTTCAGATTTAATAATAAATCACTTCTAGGTTATACACATAGATGAAAAATTCATATGAATGAAAATAGCACATCATCTTCATTTGTTGAAACACTTTATCTTATATTCAAAATGATAAATTCAAAATTGCTCCTTCCCCGGCTTGCACTCTGTGTAGCTCTGGTGAGGATATGAACTCCGCTCATATTCTCCACTGTCCTATGCTTCGAAAGCCTTTTCTTTCTGAACGTTACTGGGAGTCTCGATGCATGTTGGATTAATGAACTTTGTTGCAGCATTTCTTTTTCTTACTTTATATTTTGTTCCCTTGTAATTGTTCTTTCTTACTTTTTCGTTGTAACTGTTTATAGTCTACCATTAGAAATAATAAAAAAATGAAACCCCTTTTTCATGTGTATATTTACACTAAAATACCGTAGAATGAAAATAAAATACGTTTTAATGACATAATCTCTAAAGCTCACCAAATGGTACTGGATGACCGTCGAATTAAAGTGAGAGAGATAGCAGACGCTATGAATTTATCCAAAAATCGTGTTCGTTCCATATTGAATCAAGATTTCAGCATGAAAAAGCTGTATCCTAGGTGGATGCTGCGCTTGCTCACGTTAGACCAAAAAAGTGTTCGAATGACCATTTCCAATTCACCATCGGCGCAGTTTAGGTGCAATAAATAAGTGTTTTAGCGCTGATTAATTACTGTAGACGAAACTTGGATATACCATTATACTCCCGAAACAAAGATACAATCGAAACAATAGACTGCAAAGGAGAAGTAAAAAAATAAAAACTGTTTTTTTCTGCTGGGAAAAGCATGGCGATTATTGTTTGAGGATAATTATGGCGTTATCTTAATCGATTATCTTTAGACAGGAAAAGCCAATACAGGAGCATACTACTCATCATTACTTGACAAGCTGAAGGCAGAAATTACGGGAAAACGACCGTATTTGGAGGGAAAAAAAATTCTGTTTCGTCAAAATAGCGGACCTCACCCCTCAGTGGTTACCATACCGAAAAATCACGAATTACGGTTTGAACTGCTTCACCATCCTCCTTACTTACCAGATCTATTCCCAAGCGACTTCTTTTGTTCACTTCTTTAAACATTGCGCTCAGGAGACAGAGTTTCGTCAAATGAGAAGGTCATCACCTTCGTAAACAATTATTTTGCGGACAAAGACGCAAGATAATTGATGACGACAAAGATGGGTCAAAGAAATGAGGGCATTGCAGGGAGAACTGTGTAAACTTATAAAGAGACTACGTAGAAAAATTAAAAATAAATGTAACGAAAAAATGTCTTGTTTCTTTGTTAGGTCTAAAACGTCTCCGACCACTCTCGCCTTTAATATAAGATTTAATTGAAACATCAGTTATAGTATATAATTTATAAAAATTAATAATATATAATTTTAATAATATAAAATTTAAAAAAATGAAGTGAAAAAAACCTAAATGAATATAATCGACCATATTTTAATTTACAAAATATGCTTGTCTCAAAAAATAATTTAGAAAATCTTCATAGGTAAAAAGAAATGCATCACTTTATAGTTTTCAAAACAGAAAATATGTCATATACCACGCAAAAATTCAATTTCGTCGTATAACACTCACAAAATGTGTCATACGTGATATGAAAATTTGACTTGCAAGTATATTATAATTATTTCTAGTTCAGAGCATGTTAGATTTTAGTCATACATTTTTACTGAGAGCTGCCTCTAGTTTCCTAATTTCGGTTTGGTCACATATATGAAATAAATACTTCATATATGTGACCATAAGTATAGTAAACCATTAAAAAATAAGAAATAAAAGAAAATAAAAATTGTTAGTTAAATTTTAATAATAAAATCGAAAAGAAACTAATATAACTAAAAGTAAACAGCAAAAAACAATATTAGGTTCTTAAATGCTACTGCATACAAAATTAAAATGTAGGCAAATAATTTTTTTGAATACATAATAATATTGCTAATGAAAAAAATATAACATAGTAAAGGAACAAAACATTAGTATACTATTCAGTAAAGGTCATATATATATATATACTCTATAACAAAAAAACCCGAATCATCAAGAAGGAGTTGTCCGAGAGACAAACATTGGCAGACAGATAAATTATGTACAGAATAGAAAAAGATTAAAATTTCAGAAAAATTGAATGATATATTTCAGAGTTAATAGTTAGAAAGTAACGAGCTCAGTAAGGTGTTGCCCCACCTCTAGCCTGGATGCAAGCTGCAACACGACGTGGCTTAGAGTAATAAAGCTCCTTGATAGTCTCTTGCGTATTTCTTGCTAAATTTGCTCCAATTGTCGGGCTAGGTCATCAACATTCACTGGTAGATACAGTTGCCTTCCCATCATATCCCAGGCATGCTCGACAGGAGAGAGATCTATCTGACCAAGGAAGTGTTTGACAAATTGTAAGACAGTTCATAGTAACTCGTGTCTTAAGTGGTCCTGCATTTTCTTGCTGAAAAATAAGGCCAGGATATTGCAAAAGGAACGGTACCAAAACAGGTCTCAGAATGTCGTCGACATACCGCTGGTCTGCAAGTGTGCCTCTAATAACGACCAAAGGGGTCCGGCTATCAAGGGACCCCAGACCCTAACTTTTGGTTGAGGACCTGTGTGGCGTGCAATAGTGAAAGAAAGATCGACACCTTGCCCTGGGCGTCTCCAGACACGTCTTCGATGATCGTCAGGACACAGTTGGAAGCTTGATTCGTCGCTAAACACTATACGTCCCCAGTCAGTATCATTCCAATCAGATCGATCCAAGCACCACTGCAATCTGTCTGAACAGTGGGCAGGCATGAGTGGCTGTGGCGTAGCGGTCAGTACGAGCATTGATTTCGCTCTATCAGCCCTCTGTGAATAGTCATGGGGGACACTCGTGTGATGGTTGATAAAAATGAGTCAGGTGCTGTGACAGTTGATCTGACAATCACTCTGTTTTCCTGATCTGCTGTAGCCTTAGATCGACTGCTACCGTCATGATGCTGATATCTGACATTGTCAACCCATTCTTGTCATCATCTTGTAATCGATGCATCGCTTCGACCCATATGACGAGCAATTCTCCGATTTGCCCAACCTGCCTCTTGACCAATTACCTCTTTCAAACTCTGACAGTTGCTTGTAATCAGCTTGAATCCAGCGGCGAGGAACTTTTTCAGTCGTTAAAAGTTTTCCTAAATCACAATGCAACAGAAAATTTGACAATCAGTTTGAGAACAGCTTTTTACATACATGTGCTGAGTGTGCAGTTCCGATGAGCTGTAGCTCGCTCTATTCATTCACTGGACACCAAATTTTAATCATTTGCATTTTTGGTCCAAAATCTTTGCATACGAAATTTCATTATAGTCACACAATTCCTTCTTGGTGCGTCATTTTTTTTGTTGTAAAGTGTATTTAAGCTAAATGTAATTAAAGTTAATACAGTTTAAATTAGTGTGTGTGTGTGTGTGTGTGTGATATACTTCCATTAAACATCCCTTGTAACATTTCCTTGTTTTGTTAACTAATAAAGATAACCAATTTGTTTGTTATCTTTTTATTTTATTTTCGTTGAGAGCGAGGCCGTGTTGCATACAATTTGATAGAATTTATATGAATCTCCGGCAATGAGCAGTGAAGTGTCTCGTGCACTGGCGAGGCGAAAAGATATCTTTTTTTTTTCTTGTGCTTGAAGTTATATAGTAGGGCTTTTCAGGAGACATTTTGTCATGTAATATGATATCGCAGTTCTTGATGTAGGGATGCTCAAAGATTTCCCATTTTGTCAAAGAGTCTGGTAGGGATTATTTCTGACAGATTTACGACCGTGGGAATGCGGATTAAACAAATTTTACGAGTGCGTGATCGAATAAATAAAAGGATAATTTGGAATTGGATCAGGACAAAGAAATTAACTCTTTACTTTTGAATTAGAGAATGGGTTAGAATAGAATATTAAATTATTATAAGGGAAATTATTAAATTAAAATTAAATCATTACACACATACAGAGGGTTTAGCTATTTCTTTTCATTGATTTATATATTTTATTTGATTTCTTTTACTGCAATGTGTTCTTCGAATTTTGTTGTTTGAAATTTATGGAATTTCCGTATTTTTGTGTAACATTTTTCGGTAGCAAATTTCGTATCCCTCTTAAGTATGTTAAACCAGATTGAGAATTATTTATTTGTTTCATTTAATTTTCTTTGGTTTATACCTCTCCTTTATTTTCATTGTTTTTCATGCCTTGCCTTATACATTTCCATACATATATTCTTGCGTTTTTGTAGTATTTACTTTCAAGAATTATTTCTATTTCCTTCTTGCTAAGTGAGGTATTTTTTCCTTAAATTAAAAATAAATTCATTTTTTAAAATTTTTTCTATGATTTAAGAATTTATTTACAAATTTTCATAGTAATTTTAAGGAATTCTATTTAGTCTTACAAAGAATTCTACTTAATGTACTCTGGACGTGTCAAACCATGTACAATGACATCCGGTATTTAATAAAACCTTTCTAGAAATAATGGGTGTTTTCTAAAAATAAACCAAAATTTTACAGTTTTGGATAAATTAGGTAGAAAACATAAAAGTATTGCTTGATAATTTGCATGTTTTGTCATAACGTTTTCAGAAAAACCTGAGATATATATACTTAAGGGGAAAATCTATGACGAAGGAGAAAATGAAAAATTTGGGTTATAAATAAAACGGTAATGTGTTGAATTTATCAAAATATATAGTCGTAAATCCAGTAAAATATTTCATTGGAATACTTTTAATGTTAAATAAATCTATTCTATACGTACCCATTTGTGTTAGTTATAACATAATCTTTTATTATTAAATTTATTGTTTGTTATCAAAATTGTTGAAATTTGCGTAACTTTTGTATTTTTCTGATATTACTATTAAAATAACCATCTTATATTTGGGAAATATTGAATAATTTGAAATTATGCTTCAGTTAACATTCGCACAAAAAGAAATTAAATAGTATTTGTCGATTGGTTTATTTGCTGATTTTGCTATTTCCCCTGCATTCCGAGTATCAAAACATTTTTTTTTCTTCTGTTTATGTATTATTTCTTCTCATTTTTATGATTACTTGTTCTTTTTAAAACTAAGTTTAAATGAAATTAATATAAAATAAACTTAATTTCAAGAAAAACAGTTGAAACAACATGTACAAAATACCAATGAAATATATTTAAATTCTACAATTTTATATTGTTTGAATTAACAATAGAGAGCGAATGGACTCAAAATCTAATATCCCCAACGAAATATAAAAGAAGATTAATTTACTCGGATGTCACAACTATTTTAAATTCTTTTACGGCTTTCTTAAGATGCCTGTAAATACTTTGATTATCACAGAAATATAATAAGCTACATTCATTACAAAAATATCCATACTGTATTTAAAACAAATTCTGAATTTGTTTGGCAGTGAAGCTATAATTTACATTTTAAACCTATGAATAAATGACAAAATAATTGTTGTATTCTGGGAGTCAAAAATGAATTTAGAATGTCTGTATATATATGAAATATGAAAATATAATCTAGAATTTATATATTTGTATTTATTAATATATGAAAAAATATTCAAATTTAATATTTAAATTTGGAATATTTTGTTTTTGTGGAACGCATTATGCAAATATTGGAATATAAGAAATGTACTAAACATCAAAGTTTTTCTTAAAAATTTAATTTCAGAATCGAAAGAGATTAAATATGAAGATGATAAGCTCGATATAAAATGATGCATGTTTTCTGTAAACTGTACTTCATAACCAATTGCAAAAAATTACTCCAAAAAAAATTTCACAATCGCTGTTAATCTTTGCTGAACAATAAATTTAATCTTTTCCTCAAACTTGATATACTGTGTTTTAAAAAGCAAATTGTTTGACAACAAAACACTTATTCCCCTCTCTTGGTAGTATATATCAAGTTCAGTAAACAGAATAAAGTAACATATATATATATATATATATTTATACTTCATTATGTATCAAACATGAAATTGAAGAATTAATATATAAATGTAAGAAAATGTCAATTAACATCTTAATCTAACTTCAAATATACAATTCTCTAAAGAAATGCAAAAAATTGGATTACAAAATGGAGAGCTTCATTGCAAAAAGTAATTCAGTTTTTTCTCTCTCTCCCTCCTTATTTTGTTTCTCTGAGTTATAAATATCATTGACTCCTGTAATCTCTTAGCTTTGAAAAAAGGAAATTTCCCATTCTCTAATCAATAAATCATTTTCTACCTTGCTGTTTTTGTTGCCCGATATTAAAGGCAATAAAAATAATTTTTTTGTATCTCTCTCCCTTTCCTTGGCTTTTTTTCATTGGACTTGCTTTGAATTAAGGATGAAAACTAAAATTAAGGAATGTTAATATCGCATGAGTGAAACACATAAAAGTCAGAACATAGGAAAACATGTATAAATTTGAAATGATAGATCCTAGTTGATATTTAAGTGATCATTTAAATTCTTCAAATGAGTTCTTTTCTATAGCTTATCACCTCACTGTAACCTGATTCCACAGTGATAAAAATGATTTTATTCCACTTACTTTAGTAAAATGCGTCTATAACTTTCTTTATTCTTGATAGGTTTATTACATTGAGTTTCTATTTTGAATTCAAATGAAAGTATGAAATGTGCATAATGGAATTTAAATAGTTTTTATTTCTTGGATTTTTTCTCTCTATTTTTTACAAGAAAGAGATATTTCTTTAAATGTTCAAAGTATATTTAAAATTTATAGATACTCTTAACAACTCAAAGCAAACAACCTCCTATTTGGTTTTAAACAAATTTTTTTGTACGAAGATAGTAGAAGCTATTGTAGAATCCTATAGCATCAAAAATGTCTTTCAGCTGTTCTTGAAAAATTAAACATGGTAACCTATTCAATGGCAATAATTTTACTCCATACTTGAAGGATTTGCATCTTAAAGATAGTTAAGTTTCATTTTATAGGATTTTCATATATAAAAACCACAATGTGGATTTATTGAGTCTCCGTGAAGTTTCTTTGATTCATTGGTAAGCAATTATTAGGGATTATTCCAGGTTTTCTACAAATCAGATATAATTTATATTTCAACAAACATATTTAAAACTCTCAGCTTGGGAGAAGGAATAAAAGTCATTCTCTATTTGAGATGTATAGAAGACAACCAAATATAACTAGTGAAAATCAGAGGAGGCTACAATTGTCATTAAATTGTTGACTACCAGTAAACCATGACAGTCGTATTACAGTTGTGTCAAGATCCATACGAATGGATTGCAATACTTCCAAAACATAGTCTGGGCCATAAGTTCCCAACATATTCTGGCCTACCATCCCTTTGCGAAAAAATTACTCAAACGCTCTCTTTTCTGGAATAACACGACTTTCGTTTTTGAAATCATTTATGTAGTTGTGAATTTTCAGATCATCGAGGAAGTTTAAAAACAGTTCCGAAAGTAAGAAATCATGAAAAGACATTCACTATTTTTTAGTTTTCGAAAGCATTTTATTTCATGTGATTAAAAGCAATAATGTAGTTTTAAGATATGGTTGACGTTTTTCTCGGAAATACGCTTAGGCAAAAATTTTAATATTATCATGATCAATCCAAACTTTTAGATGTAAGCTTTGTTGACTGAACAGAAGGATAGAACACAAACTGTGAGCGGTACTTCATGTGGTGTTCTGCAATTGTTTGAGAATCGTTCACGTATTAAACATAAAGGCATTGGAAACACAAAACAAAAATGTACCGAGCCTTCTTTTAACTGGGACTGATCCTGCTTAAAAGACATTTAGAGCTGTTGGTTGAAACACGTGTTCCATGATTTTTAACATTAATCAAATTTTTCAGCGCGTTCTAGTGAGTATTGCCCAAGTGGCTGCAGTAAATCCTCAGCACTCCCTAGATTACCCTCAGAAACACTCCTTCTGATCTCTTCTACGCCTACTCGAGTTCGTTACCGACCCCAATGAGAATGACTGGTCTGAATCGTTCACAATCAATTTCCCTTTTAGTTATTCTTATCACCTTCTGTATTCCCCCCCCCTAATCTCTTCCTGAAACATTTTAACTATAAATCTTAAATAAAAAAAACGAAAAGAAGTTCTCTTAAGTACGTTTTCTAACATTACATAGGAAAAGGGGTATCATAGAAAGAAATAGTTTCAATAGAAAAAAAAATAAAGTCATATGGGATGGTGTAATATGAAAGAGAGTCGCACGGTTGACATTTATTAAATAAAAAGTATCTTATTAGATAAGAGTTATAATTATCTCAACGCTTTGAAGATTGAATAAATGTATGTTTATTTTCTCCATCATAGATTTATATAAATCTTAAATGAAGGTTTAATTTCCTTGTGTAATTATCTTGACTTTTATTCCAAATACTTTCTTTTTCCGGGAAATCGCACGCAGAAAAAAATATGTAGTTTAAAGTATTTCTTGAAATTTGTTTCGAAAACAGATCAAATGTATAACTTATACTTCATTTGTATTAATAGACATTCTTTCCATAAATTTCGAATAGAAAATATTTTTTTCTCTTCAATATTATGTGCAAAGAAAACAGAGCACAATAATGAATAATAATAGTATAGCGCCTACTTTATAGATACAAACACTTTATTTTTTAACTAATGATTAAAGCACACTGACAATTTCATACAAGGTTAAACATCTGGGCCGTTAATACTGTTCAAATACTTTAAAGGAATAAATTTAAATTTTATTTTGCATTATGAAAATAAGCATTTTTTTTGAAAAAAAAAATGCTTGATATATCAAAGTTCTTTCGTTGCTGAAATATGCTTTGAAATATTGCATTTGGGCACTTAATATTCTATCTTGGGTAATTTGGTAAGCAAAAATAAAGGTAAATGCTTCATTTAAGATGATCTTAGAAGGAATAAAAATAAGAAGAAAAAGAAAAGGAATAAAAGAAACAAAATATACTTATGATTTGTTTATTTATTTTTTACTTCTTTTTCATTTAATTGATAAAAAATGCTGATTTATTGTTTTTCGCATTAATGTCACCTTCATATTATAGTAACAGAATTGGCTTTTGATGAGAGATGATCAATTTATGAGTATTTAATAAAACTCCTGGTTCTTTCGTCAAACTTCCATATGATGTCATTTGATTATTTTGAAGCTTCTTTCGATTTAAAAATAGCAGTAACTTCCATAATTCTAAAGAACAATTTTAGTCAGTCAGGATTCGCACAACAAACAGTCAAGATTCGCACAACAAATAGTCAGGATTCAATACTGAGAGAATAGATTTCATCATTCCCGTTATATAGTACAAGACCTTAGTGTTAAGACCACAGAAGTTTGTACAGAAGAAATACGTGTCTGTTATTTTTTATTTTAAAATCTTGTTTGATAATTATTACGTGGAATAATTTAAAATGTTCCGAGATGTATTTTAGTATCCTTTATTCAAATAAAAATAAAGCAACATATACCTCCTTCATGTACTATATTTAAAATAAGTATTTTAAGAATCGAAGAAATATATTTTGTCCCAGTGTATATAATTTTGTGAAATAATTTTCGATATGTATATATTTTCGATAGAAAGGTATATTTTGTATATTATTTTTAGTTTATAATTAACTCATACCTAAATTCTAACAATGGAAGCCATGCACTTCGTTAAGGAAAAAAAATATTTTTAAAAGGGAAATAAAGAAAATTAAATTTTTTCGTTTAAAATTGAGGTGAGCAAAAATATTTTTCAAGAACAAATCAGCGGAAAAATGGCGGTTGAAATGCAATAACAGGTTTGAGTAATGTGTCCAATAAAGAACTAAATTTAAGAAATAACGGAGCTGAAAGATTATATTAAAACTATAAATCAATATTTTAATTTCTTAGGGACTTTCAGATTTCGCATTTAGTTATTTAGAAGAATACTTTTTTTTATCTTCCTTTATATTAATTTTATGCAGTATATGAAAAGACTGGTTTGGTTTATTGATTTTATTTAAGTACTTAAGATGAAATACTTAGATAATCTAGATATCAATTGTACAAAAAAAGCTTAAAGCTAAATTTAAATGAAATATAATGAAACAATTACAGAAATTTGTGTGAAACAAACTAGAGTCAGAATTTCTTTAAATTATTAAAGTAGATTTTGATTTCTTATCAAATTTACAAATACTAAAAATTAAATAATGAAATTAAACTAAAAAATAGTAAAATAAAATAAAATCATCATGCAAATTCTTCAGAAATGTAATTTTTTTAAGAATAGGAATTGCAATACGAAAGCAAGTGTCATGAAAATGGTAGTAAAATAATAGAAGATTAAGAACCTTTTCTCAATAATAATTTATTTATATGTATGTAATTAAAATAATAAAAAGAAGAGCTTTAATATAGTAAATAATTTTAAGATGGAAATGTAACGTAAATGTCATTATAAATGAAAATGATTTTAATGTTTTCCCATTGATTTGTAATATGTTAAAATAATATTAAAAATCATTTCAATTATTTCAATAAAACATTAACGCAGATTACAGCAATTTATGAAGAATAATAATATTTGTTTTTCTTATTAAAATATAGTTACTACTTGCTGTTTAAAACAATTATACGTTTCATAAATGTTTCTTATTTACTGTACAAATTTTTTAAAACTATTTAGAAAATTTTAGATTTATTAATATAATACTTAAAATTGGTATGTATGTGACTTATAAGAAAGGTGTATTGACAATATGTCTGTGCAGTTAAATGTTTGACAATATTGAAATACTTTAATGGAACGACTTTGAATATTATTTAATATTATACAAACATAACCTTTAAAACAATGCTATCTTTGAAAGGTATTTCTATTTTCAAAGATCTTTCGAAATAAATGGTTAATGATTAAATAAGTATTTTGAAATCGAAACAATATTTAAATTGCTGTTCAAATAACGGTAGAGTAATTGGTAAAAATATACGTCAGTTTCATACATACAAAATTTAACGGAAAGAAGCTTTTGCAGGAAAAATGATTTAAAACTGATTCTCTAAAATGTAATAAATTCTTAAGCATTTCTGATGTTTATGCCGGTATGAAAAAGTAAAAGGCTACAATATTTTTATCTAACTGATGATCTTTTTTATATTTTTGATTAGCAGAAAATTATGTCAATAAATAGGGATTGCTAACAGTATTGCTAATCTTACACAAGCACCTTCACGAACTCACACACATTATATACACATATATAATTATGATATATATATATATATATATGAGTGTGTGCATTTTCTCATACAAAAATACAAAAGGAACACAAATATCTACCTAGTATTATTCACTTATGTTTATGATACTTTTAAAGGTCTTTCTGCAATAGTATTATATTAATTATTAACTGCCTTATTAATATAAAAATTAAAACTATATCTCTTGTCATAAATATTACAAATAATTCAATTATCAATAATTTTCAAAAAATGTCTGCAAATTCGGTTTCATGTTAACTGTTTTGGTTTGATGAAAATTGAAATATATAGGATACAAAGTTACGATAGGCTTATTAAAATTCAAAACAAGTAAGTCATCAATATATCCATGCAGAATAAAAATGCCACTTTTAAGAAAATTATATTAAAAATAATGTAAAAAGATATTTGCCAAAATATTACTCGCTGTCCTACTTTGGGGAGTGGCTACGGTAGCCTAATGGCCGTAGTCACAGACTCTTGGTGGCATTTTTCGTCGAGTTGTGGATGCGAGCTCTGGTTTTACTTTCGACCTACCGTGTAGCCAGGCCCGATCCATGTTAAATCTGTCGCGGTTCAAAGTCCTCCCGTTTGCGGGGTTTGGTAGTTAGGAGAGGAAGGTAGAAGCTCAAATGTTGTTCTCAGAATTTGACCGAGGCTCGAAATTACGAAGTCTGTTGCCCTTGTCCTCATATTTCTTTTTCGTGCGAAGTTAATAAAACCAATCAATCAAAAACACTTTGGGAAATATCTCTAGTTTGTTTCAATTTCTTATTTTTATAATTAAAATAAATTATTCTAACCACAATATAAGTTAAAGATTTAAATGTAGCGTAATTAATGGATTCATTAATATTATAATCCTTATTATAATAATTAACAGTATTACAATAATTAACTTATAATAATTAACGTAGATCATCGATATCTATAGAATTAAAAAGGTTTACAGAATCGTAATTATGAATAGCAGATATATATTTGACTTTTATTTTCTTAATAATATCCAAATTATTTTTAATGATGGCAGGTTTTTAAAATTAATTCCTTATTTTTTTGTAATATTTTCTGTAATATTTTACTGTTTTTGTAATATAAGTATCATAATCATTAGTAACTATTTTAAATTTTATGGAGTCTTTATGAAATTTTGGAGTAATAAAGATCTGATGAAATGTTACGTTACCAATTTGTAAGCCTATTTTTTATATATACTGCTGTAATTCTATTATTAATTCCGATGTCATTAAAATTAATTTCTAAATAATCTTTATTCTCTTATATATGTTTATTAATGTTTAAATTATAATAATATTTACTCATAATAGCATCCGAATCAGGAACTTTGTAAATATAACAAAAACTTTAGTCTTTTTTTGCTAAGCGATAATTTGATTTTTAATGTTTTTACTTTTACTCTCATCTTTAGCTTAAAAATTGTATCACTTATATCTTTATAACTCTGTGGTATTTATACTCATTAAATGCTTCACACGAGAAACTATATTTAATAACAATATGATAGATAAAATTATTGAGCTAAAAAGACCTTGTTTTAATGAAGTAGTCATAGTTTGAGATCATGATCCACAAAAACCTGCAACCACATTCATAATATCTCTCAATATGCTATCCTTTAGTGATTGACAATCACCATGATCATTATTAAATAAATCCTTATATTCTGTATTGTTACATTTTGCTTCATTCTTTATATTGTCACGTAGAAAATATACGAAAGCGAAATAAAAAGCCAGGAAGAATCTCAACTCAAGATTTAATTTCGTTAATCAATTCTAAAACAATAAAAGTATAATTCTACTATAAATTAATTTAAACGATTAGAAATAGAGAAAGATGCAAGAAATAATAACAGGTCTAATCAAAAACATATCTCTAATTAACAGCTTTGTGAGAAGAGTATATATATATATATATATATACGAAGAAGAGGATGCATTTCGCTTCAGTTCATGCTTCCCAATTCACAAGAATAAATATGGCTCACTGATGTGCTTCTTCTGTCAACCATGGTGATGGAATACAATATGCGGATCGCTTAATAGGATGCGAAGAGTGAATGAATGCAAGCTTATGGCGTAAGAGCCAATTCTAGTTCTTGTGTTATTGCCAGAAAACGAGTATCGCTACAATACTTTTGATATTATTATAATTCAAAACATATCTACATGTTTTTTGTTTTTTAAGACCTTTTTTTTACCGTAATATTCTTAATTGAAAAAAGAAAACGTTTATGATGTTTACTAAAAATATCATTAAAATTTATATAATTAAACGAATCATTCATTAAATTAACAGTACAAAATTCCTTACTGTTATTTTCTTATTTATAATCTTTGATTTCATACGTATAAATATTAAGTGGTTAGTATTATCTTTAATAATATATAAACACTGACTGCATATTTATTTTGTAATCGTTATCTGGAGAGTCCTTAACAATGTTTATTTCTTTTTTTCTTTAAACTAAAAATAAAGTAATTAATATTTTTAACATTTTAATTATTTTTAAAAATATTATTTAATACACAATTACTTTTTTAAAGTTCCATTTTACTTATGTTTTTTTTTCTTATACCTTCTATTCTTTATTATTTTATCTTTAACTTCTTTATTTTAAATATTATTTAATTTTTTTTTAAATTGTATATTATCTTTCTGTTTTTTTTCCTGTAAAATATTTCTATTACAGTACATGACATTCAATGCGTAAGGATAAACAGTATTGTAAGGCCTTATAAAATGATTTTCCATCCGTAATATTTTCTTTAGTTCTTGGTTCTATTCTGATAACAGTGATCTCAGTATTTTCAAATTTGTGCAAATAAGAATGACTTATCTTAATTTGTGGCTATTTTTAAGCAATTATTGTTTTTAATTCCAAATCTTAGTTTATTTATTCTAATGTTTATATAATTTTAAATTTTTCCCACTTATTTAAATTAACATTTTTTCAAAAACAAACATTCAAAAAATTCAAAAATTGAAGAAAAGCAAAAGAATGGAGTGCAAAATAATTATTGTTGTAATGAGCTGCAGACTATTATGAGCTGGATTATTTCATAACTAATGGCCAAACCTTGCCCAAACAACAACTATATTATAAAAAAATGTTATAAAACCAAAAATATATTTTAACAGAGATCAACAAAAAAATTGCCTTTATCTATCGCGTTACATTTTGTTGATTGACGTTAACGAAATTAATCAATCAATAAAAAACAAACTTCTTTTAAAACCCTTTAAATAGAAAACTAACTAGCAAATTCAGAAAAATAAAATAAAAAAAATATAGCATAATATGGATATAAACATCATTACCAAATAATTCTAAAAAAAATATCAGAATATAAAATATATAAAAAAAACTTTCTAAGATCGGTGCGGCAGCGAATACATGAGTAAACATAGCTGACACAATTCCCGCAATAAAAACAAAATGATTAGACAAAAAATAGCAATCCCATCTACCTAATATTGTTAAAGAAAGCAGGGCGATATTACATATATTTCAAAAATTGAAATACACTTATATTGATTTCTTTGATTTTTGAAATCCGTAGATTGATGTAACCCGCAGTATGGAGAAAGTAAAGTTCAATTTGTTGAGCTCTATAATGATGGCTTCCGATTGGTCAAGTAATGTTAGAAAAAATGAATAATTCTGGATGGCCATTATATAGAAAGAAATCATAACAATAATAAATAAGAATTAAGTTTCTATCTCGATTATCTTAGTAATAATTAAAATTTTCATGTTACCTCGAGATAATATTTAAAGCTATTTGATATTGTGGGTTATTTTAATGTACAGCTTTCTGAATGTTAACAAATCACATTAATAACTGTAATTTATAAAATCATGTGCGTAAGGATCAATTAATTAGCAGAATAAATTTTATCCGGATATCTCAGCTATTTTTAGAAATTATCAAAACATTATTATATGCCTTTTAGATATATATGCATAGTTCGATTTTTTGATTATTTCTGTCAAAAAAAAATTATAAATGGAATTGATAAATGGAAAACTTCTAATATAGCTTAATATTTGAATGCATTGCTTAAAGTAATTTTTAGTTTATGGTAAAAAATAAAGTTATCCATGATTAATATGGAATATTTTTACTATACATCAAGATTTGTTTTTCTGTTTTTATAGATTTTCTGACCTGATCTCAACAAAAACGTTTTTCAGTGTTTTCGTTATAATCAATTCCAAGATTATTTTAGCTTAGAATTTTTTATGAAAATTTACTTTTTTCCTTTCCGAGCTGTATGCACGAGATTTTTGTTTATTTGTCTTTAAATATTAATCGTATTTTAAGTTACCCTTTTTTGCATTGAGCTGTAGTACACGCTTATAGTTTTTGTCCAATTTTATGATATCGTTAACGAAAGAAAGATATGTGATTCGTATCATAGTAAGCTGCTTCTGAGCAAGAAATTATCTTACCGGTTCACCTGTTTCTCCGTCATATTGGAAACGAGCAATAGGAAGCATTAGATGTGACAGATTCTTTTCGCCTCCGAGTCCTTTCAGAGTAATATTTTGTGGGGCGTTCTGCAGAGCTAGGACAGTATAATTTCCTTCGACATCTCCATTCTCATCTATGTGCATCCATGCACCCGTCACACCTGCAAATGAAAAGCAACATTAATTAGAATCTCGTGAAATGTCTAGTACATGTTTCCAACAAAGTTTAATTAATTATATTATTCTAAGAATCTTCCCCACAAACATCAATACTTACGTTCGTCATCAATAAAGTCGCTAATTGAAAAGTAACACATTATTTTACTCATATTGTAAATTGTTCTTTTTTAACATTAAAAACTTTGATGAAATTTCACTGACTTTCATGGTATTAATAGTTGAAACTTACGATAATAAAGGACGTAAAATGACATCAGCAAATTCATTTATTACTTGTAACTATCATTATCATGAAAAGAAATATCAGAATTTTAATGCTGCAATACCAGACTAAATTATTTGAAACGGAGAATTATATGTAGTGGCTCTAACAAATTTATATACTGATTTTAAATTAAATGTCGTTTGAATAAATTGTATCTTGTGCAATAATGCTAACCTTTAATTCATATATTTCAAGAATAAATCTTGATTACTAAGAAAAAGAAATGGATGATATTGACCAGATTTCTTTATTTCTTTTTCAAAAAACTGTGTTTAAATGATTTTTATTGTGATATATCATAAATTTTATTCATTTCTCTCTTCAGATGGTTCTTTAAATTTTTTTTACCTTTCTTCAAGGAAACCCACATAAATTTAGAGGAAAATTATCAAATTTCATCAAATAAGTTCAGAGCTTGGCCAAGTTACATTATATACAAAGTAGCTACACTTAAACTAAAAGTACTTAGAGTGTTTTGTAGCGTGATCTTATTGCAAGAATTGCAACAATTGTAGTAGGGAAATTAAACAAGATGGAGGATTCCGTGAAAAAAATAGTTCCAAAAGTCACAGTTAGGGAAATATGGAGCACCGTGTGACAGAAAAGAGAGCTTTAAAAATAGCAGAATTAATAATGAAATGAAATTGCCATATATGAAGCACATTTCCAGATTTAATTCAAATCCAATAAGGCAATTATTTTAAAAAGGTGATAGCATTACATAAACACTGATAACACATTAGGACTCACTTATTTAATACCAAAGAAAGCTAAACAGTAGAAGGTCTTTTTTTCAAATTTCACGGTACATCCTTTGGTATAGTGTCAGTTTCTTGGGCTTTAAAATGCAATGCGTTACTTTTCGAAACAATTATATTGAAAGTTGTATGCAATAATGTCTCCTTCTTCAGTCGAGTGGGCTTTATACGTCAAATAGTTTTACCTTAACCAGAGCAACGCGTCAGCCACACTTCGCGCTTTCAGAAAGCTAAAAAAAAAATGCGTAAAAGTAAAGGTTTTTTTTTTCAGTTAATGATTTAAAAGCAATGATTGCAAAGTTTGGGTAAACAGGTTCTCCGAAGTTTTAGTGAAGCAGAGAATCAAAACCCGTACCACAGGATACAATCGAAAAAGTTGCAACAACGATTGCCGACAGAGAACAAGACAATATTGATGCCACTTTCAGCGTTCGTGGGGTAACTCGGAATATAGATGTGTCTTACAGTACAGTATGGAAAATCTTACGAAAAATTATCCATTTCTATCCTTACAAGATCAACCGTGTACAAGAGTTTGGTTACACCGACTATGATAAGAAATTTAATTTAGCTTTCAATTTCTTCTTTTCAACAGAATGGAGGTGGATGATGGCTAGTCATGGAAAATCTAACGGGTAGAAGAAACTATCTTTCACTTGAATGGAACTGTAAATGCCCAGAACTGCCAAATTTGCGATTACAAAGCACCAAATACAGTTAAGGAAATTCCCTTATATTCCCCAAATATAACTGTTTGGTGTGGCTTCACAACAGAAATTATCATAGGTCCATTCTTCAATGAGATTTATCTATTCTTCCGTAACCTCTTTTGTTATTGGAGAGGAATATCACTAAATGTTAAACAACATTATCATTTCGACACTTCATCAAAGACAAAGCTTGGGGAAAATCATTTTCATACAAGATGGAGCACCTCTACATACTGCTTTGTTAGTACAGAAACTATTACGACAAAGATTCACAACACATAGAGTCATTAGTCGTTCCTTTCCAACTGCATGGCCAAACGATCCTACTCCATGCGACTTTTGGCTACGAGGTTACTTAAAGTCCAAGGTCTATCAAGCAGTTGACCAAGATCTGGCTATGTTGTAGGATGACATATCACACACTGTACATTAGATTCCTGCTGACTTTTTCCTTCCTCTGTTCTGAATGCTGTGCACTGAATGCAATATGTAATCCAAATAAACGCCCACTACATTGAACTTCATTTGAATGCGCTAAATAAAAGATAATTTTATTTCGGTAGTAATTCTGCCTTTTTTAAAACTTTCTTTTCAATTATTCAATTAAATTTTTGTTTACTTTTAAATATGGATAGGAAGAATGTAGACTTCAATAAATTTACTAATGACGGACGATTCATAAAACTAAGAATTTTTTTAAGCTTCAAAATATACTGCAATTGAGAAAATGCCGCTATTTTCTCTTTCGAATATTTCGCAATTTTGATTCTCGATCAAGTGTTTAGGACGATACTCCTCAAACTTTCACTCAACGCCAACGCGAGAGCTTCGAGTCTCGACCAGATTTAACATGCATCAGCAACATTACACAGCAGGTCTTTTGTAGTATCAGGACTCGAACCCACGATTCAACGGAAATAATGCCAAATGCGTGTTCACATCCTTGACCATTAAGTTACTACAGCCACTGCTACAGAGCTAGTTAGACAGCTAGAAAGCAGATTTTTTAGCTAACGAGGTTCAGGCTGAAAACTTTGAACATTTTTAATGTTGCTATTAAAAAACTTATAAATACAAAAAAAAAAAAAAATGAACAAGAAAAGCACCAATAACTGTTTGAGTTAAAATATTATTAAAATGAATAAATATTTCAAAAATAAGATAAATTTAAATAGTATCATTTTCCTGTATATAAAAATACGACGAAGTAATTAGGGCTAGCTGAAGGGTTATGGTCGTAAACTTGCAGTTAGAGTTCTTTCACTCGATTCGTGGGTTCTTGTCCAAATTCCACCAAGGAGCCATTGTATATTAGAGCTGATGCGCGTTAAATCTGTCGGGATTCAATATCCTCACATTAGGATGATGTGGAAGTTGATGACCTCGTGGTTTTCTTATCACTTGACTATGGGGTCTGTCACCAATGGCCATGCTGCATTCAAGCTTGATATAAATAACTATCAACAAATTTGTCAGTTAATCAAGCTGAAGCAAACTATTTAAAGCATGAAGTTTTGGGGAGTTCAGGGAAAGTACAACACATTTTTTTTCACACCAGACGCAAAACCAATGATGGCGTCAACACAAATTTGAGTTTTAGTTCTTCCAGAAGTATTGTTCAGCTTCTGAGCGAATTTATACTGCTTAAGAAAATATATATAGATAAAATGTGTAAAGTCTTGTTCAATGAAACTTCTTATAAGTATCCATTTCATTATCAAAATACTCTAGATTTCGATCTAACTCTTTACATGTGCACTGAAAAGTATGTGGTTGATTGAGCTATCTCGAGCGCATAAGAATAATAAGCTTTCTATCCCTCATTCTTCATGGAAGGTATTTAAATCTTTGTACAGAGGAATTTTATTGAAAACAATTGCTCCTATGTCGCTATGATAATATGCAAATAGATATTTACAGGCAATTTTTGTTTAGCTTAGTTTTTATTAACGTCGCGCTAGAAGCAACACGAGGGCTATTGGCGACGGACCTCATAATTTGAACCACGGTCAAGTGACGAGGACGACACCTGAACTGGAACCCCCTCTCCTAACTTCCACACCACACCACGGGAGGACTTTGAGCCCTGACAGATTTAACGTACATCAGCCCCAGCTACACGGCGGGTCTTTAGAGGCCAACGATCGAACCTACGACTGAATGAAAACCACCATCCACGAATCCGAAGTCATGACCACTAGGCTACCGTGGCCACATATTTATAGGCAAAGCAGAGTATAGAAGGTAGCGATCTTTTTGATTAGATTGCATTGTTTTGATTGATTAATCGTTTATTAACGTCGCACTTAGAAGCAACATGGGGTTGTTGCGACTGACCTTGCAATTTTGAACCTCAATCAAATGCCCTGGACCTCCACCCCCAAACTTACACACTACACCAATGGTGGACTTGGAACTCAGATATATTATACGAGAGTTAGCCCCGCTACTCGTCGGGTTTCAGTGGCATCAGAATCGAGCCTTCGATTCAATGGAAACGACGCCGACCGCAAGTTCGCTACCATGATCAGTAGGCTATATTGGCCCCCCCCCATGAGATTACAATATAGATTTCAAAAGCTTATATTTTCATTTATCTAATCTCCATGATGTAATTTCCATTAAAAGAGCTTTTACTATTTTCCAGTTACATTTAATAATGTCTTATATTACTGGCTAATTAATTTCCTCTTAAACCTAAAACATTCCGTCCCAATGGAGTTATTAAATTAATCAATATGTGGCACTTTGATAATGACTACCTGCTGGAGGATATTATTTCCTTAAGTTTCTGAACTCCATATACTCAAGATACTTTCTTCCTAGCTTCATTGTTGGAGTTCTGAAAAGGACACACGGAATTGATGGAAACCTGTGCCATTAACTTCATACTAATGAGAATGTAATAAAAGACACCGGCAAGAGTTCACCTTTGCTTCTTCTTGGAAACATTTATTTGTAGTAAAGAGTTCGCCTTTGTTAGTTGGCCGTCGTTGTTTAGAAGTTAACGTCTATTTATTTGGATCGCTTCATCTGTGGCATGTGTCTCCATCAATCATTGGGTAGTCCTCTTGTAATAAAAGGTACATAGAAGCTTGAAAGCTTTCTTTCTGAGTCTGGACTTTCTTTCTTTACGCTTTGTATTCATTCTCTTAAAGGGAAGGAACGTCGATGTCTAGGATGAAGTACGCATAACATTTGGCGAATGCATGCAAGTTCGTATCAAATTTAATTGAAAAGGAGAACGAAATTCGTTTTTATTAATTCGATACAGGTAAATTGCGATTGTTTGTTCTTTTTATGAAGTTGGAAAACTCTGTTTCCTTAAAGGAAGTTTTCAATAAATGAGCGATTACCGGTAGGACCTTTGTTAAATATGCCTGTTTATTACAATGTTTAAAATTTTTTCATTACAATGTTTCGTAAAAATTATTTTGCAACGTTTTTAAAAGACATTCAGAAATAAAAACGTTTAGAACATACACACACAAAAAGCACGCACGCACACGCACTTTGATAACGAAGATAACCATTCATCTCTCAGATTTAAGAGAACTATATAATCCTTTTTAATAATCAAATCACTATTTTATAGAAATTAGGTTTTCACATGAATATATTGTTACAATATAAATGATTTGTAATTCTAGTGTAACTTATTCCTCACCTGACTTTGCTCACAATATTCTAATCTTTATCATTTTATTTTTCACTAATGGATAATACGCATCCTAATTTAAATCAGAAGATTTTTCATTCTGTTACATATGTTGAAATAAATAGAAAATTAGCAACAAGTACTTCACGGATTTAAAGATATCTGGACATACGATGTGAATAGTAAAATACAGTATTAAGACTCTTTGTTTTTGTGACGTATAATTTTTAAAATTATTAGAAGAGCTTAGATTTTCTGTGCATCTATTAATGATATTTCAATGATTCTATAGAACTGTAAAAGTAATTTTTTTGTCAAATCCCCCCCCCATTAGTAGAAAATGGATATAGCTTTGGAGACATTTGTACTTAGGTACCTTTTTTTAACAAAACTGCTACATTATATGGTTTCAAATTTCTTATGCCTCTGTAAAGAATATTTATGCATATAGTGAACCCAAAAGGGTTTCCTCTAATCAATACCTTAATTTTAATCCTTTAACGGTCAGGAGAATCAACAATATTTGCTCTTTTATAATGCGTAGTGCTACGATCATGTGGTTCCTGAAAGTGGCAGCCATTTTCCACTGAGTTGCTTCTGAAAATGTCAGCCTTTTTCTGATGGGGATACAAATAGCTCGCTTGCTTTTAAATAATTGTCTTGAAGAATTATTTGCGGTATATCAATGTACTTTTTAAGATAATTGTAAATAGCCTCTTAAGAAATCCGTAAATGAAACATATTAGAAATATTAGTTCTAAAAATAATAAATTAAACTATAAGTAAATACAAACAGTTTAAACTTTTGTGAAATATTTAATTATTGTATTTACCGAGAGCTCTTTTTGTGTGTGATACAATTATTCATTATTAACAAATTTATTATTGACAAATTATTAAGTTTAATATATTTATGTTAAATGTAATTAAAATTGAACAAACGATAAGAAAATTGAAAAGTGATCTGATACGCTAAAAGTGATTCACCTAAAACAATAGCTCCTTAGGTGGTTAATAAATAATTTAAAAAACACAAACTCTTTCTTCTACATCTCTAGCTAAGTTATAACTCTCATAATTCACTGAAAATATTATTTATCGCATTTGCTTGGTTACTCCATCCCCCCCCCCAAAAAAAAAAAAAAAATCATTGTAAATGTACATGCACTTTTTTTTAGCAATAATTATTTAGAAAAATGTTCACATAAAATATTTATGAAGAACAAGTACTTCAAGAATTTTTGTTAAAATAATTGTAATGTTTATTTATGTTTTTTCTTAAGAATATATAGCACTAAGTTGGAAGGTAATTTATTCCGAGGCGCTTGTGCATTCAATTCTCATCACTACTTCCTCTTAACTACGCTTCTGAAACAAAAGTTTAAATTTTCTCATTTGTTTAAGATTCAAAATGAATTTAAAAAATAGCAATATACTTTGAAGTAAGCCACATCGCTAAATTTTTGCTTTGAAAATTTATTGACTCTAATTACGTGCAATCGATTAGAGAGTGTTTTGCTAATTAACTCTCATTTTAAAGAAGTTTCATATTTTAAAAGAATTTGAGATGTTTCGAGATTTGAAGAAGCTTACTATCTTAGCTTTTTGTACTCCGTCAGAAAATGGAAAACAGGAGCAAATCACCGAAAAATTTTGAAAAAAAACAAGCTCAAAAGTAGAATTTGAAAAATCAAGTTAAAGGCTCATTACGTCTTTTTTTAAAAAATACAGTTCGAAATACTTTTAAAGTACTAATAATGCCCACTTGAAATGCATTCGTTTCAGCTACATAGTATTTTTAATCGTCACTTGCGCTGTGTTAAATAGAAGTAATAAATAAATCCAGCAAGAGAGTTTGGATAAATTTGTAAAATAATTCTTTTATAAAATATAAGAAGTGCGCTTTATCGCTTTAAAAATTGTTTTAATGAAATGTTTGAACTTATATACAAAGAAATTTAATGAATTAATCTCTAATAAAAATACGGAATTAAAAAAATAGCTGGATATATGTTATTGCTTTAGAAAATGCGAAAATGAAAATCCTTAATATTTTATTTCGATCCACGAAATTCAGTATGAATAATGTATAATACATTGGGTAAATCGTACACGAACTTTCTTTGAAAATGTTCATAACATTAAAGCTTATTGAACTATTTTTGCTATCCTTTGCACATTTATTAAAATTTATTTCGCTAGAACATATAAATTATGCCAAATTATTTCACATCTCTTTTCGTTTTTAATTAGTTCATTTGTACTTAATAAAAATATGTTCTGTATCCGATCCAAAACACCGTATACACAATGCATAGTAAATTTTTTTGCATTACATGTTAAAAGAAAAGAACTGCTTCTTTACGGAATGTAATAACATAATTTTAGGACAGTATACCTGTGGAGGTAAGCCTCTAAGCTCTGAATGCTTCAATGAACCACTCTCTCTTTAAAAGGAAAAAAAAAAGACTTATTAATTCAATTAAAAAAAAAAAACGTATCTCTGTGTGCTTTCACCTCGAGATCTTACATGCATGGAAGTTGTAGGTGGCGCTGTTGTACAAAGGAACAGTTACCACATCTGGCCATCCGATAATATGACCTGATCTCCGGTGAGTTAGAAAAGGTATCATTAACACACTTATCCATGTAAACACATTAATAGAGACACCAAGGAAATAATAGCAAAATTGAAGTAAAAACATAACTTAAAAGATGATAAGCAAATGGTTGTGTATTAACAATTATGAAAATTAAAAATTTAAGCTACTTCACAATATTTGAAAAACTGAAAAGCAAAATAAATAGGCAAGAAAAATATAAGTAATGCAAAAGAATAAAAGTCACCCCAAAAGTTTAAAAATGCTTCAATACAAAGAAAAAAAATATTTTTTAGAGTTCGGACGAAAATGTCATCGCATTAATTCATAAGGTAATAGAATAATTAGTCCATAATTTCTCAGATAATCAGCACAAGTTATAGTTTTGCTAATCCTTCAAAAAGACGCACTATTAAACAGTATAAATGTAGTTAGGTTAATTTCTGTTGTCTTGTATGAACCTAAGTATTTCGGTTTCAGTTTGAGTTCTGTTCTAGTTGAGTACGTTTGATGCCTACAACATCATAAAATTTGAAATGTGTCGGTGGTTTTTTCTGGAGGTTGTAATT
The DNA here is from genome assembly GCA_019974015.1 of Nephila pilipes. Taxonomy (NCBI): domain Eukaryota; kingdom Metazoa; phylum Arthropoda; class Arachnida; order Araneae; family Nephilidae; genus Nephila; species Nephila pilipes. The sequence continues at coordinate 513,523 of BMAW01070197.1, forward strand.
ACTTCCGTTTTCATCTTGAACTTTTATGATTAAATGCTTTTTTTATTTCCTGAACTCGTCATGGTTATTGAAGAAGTTAGCTTGGATTTCTTCATTAAATAAATTTATAATATCAAGAGTTGCTGATATCAAGAGCATTTAAACTGCAATTCGAATGGAGTTGTTTGAATATTTCATTGGAGCGTTGAATTTATAACTTTCTGAATTTCTGGTTTACGTACATTACCATTTTTCTGGATTGTCTTTGGAAAATTTAGTTCCATTGTAAAATTTAAATGCTCTATTTCTCTATTTGCTCTAGGTAAACCGGTGATGATTAAAAAACGTTCTTTCTTTCCGGTACAGCAGTAATCTTGAAAATTTTTTGTAGTGAATGCTGTACCACGATCATAAATAATACGATATAGATTGACAAACATGTATTTACGATTTCCTAATTTTGCAATAACTTCTGCAGCATCAGCTGACTTCGAAGTGTAAAGCCATATGAATTTTTTAAAGGAGTCAATCATGGTCAAAATATGCTTGGAGTTCTTATATGTGGTACAGATTGGACCTATAAGTGATCAATGTGATACGTGCGTATATGAATAACCTTCTTTTTTTGACAAAGTTCAGAAGACAATCTTGTTTGCCACACTCGCGATTTCGCCAGTTTTTTTTTCTTAACCACAACTGCTTGGCTAGAAAAATTGGAAGAGCAGAGCTCAACAATACCGTCAGCCAACCATTTTTGTTTGATCATCTACAGTTTTCTTTTAGCAAAAGATAATCCTCGCAGTCTATGTGTTATAGGTGTTTCCATTTTTAAAATAGACATCTTGATATCAATGGTTTTAGTCTTAACTAATTTATAGCTCAATACTATATTATTAAGAATACTTCAGTGAGTTATTTTAGCAACATTTGATCCAATTACGAATTAAAATTTATCATTTATCGATTTGCTGGAAATCAAAATTGTTTGCTAAGTATTTTCCTTTTTACTATCTGAAATTATTTTTAATGTGATACCTTCTGATTTGAGTTTGATTTCGGCCTGTATTAAAATATCCATGCCAATAATATAATCTGAAGTCAAAGTTTCGTTATTAACAATACAAAAGTTGACGATAAATTTCAGATTATCTATTATAAGTTTTTGTATACAGCTACCAATTGGTGTAATGTGTCCATAACCAAACGCAGTAAGTGACCCATGAAAAGTAGTTAAAGGTTTATATTGTATAAAGTTATTAAATTGTATTATATGTAGTTTTCGTTAGAATTATTTTCTGGCTACCAGTATCAACCAATGCTGTAAGTGAATTATTATTTGAAATTGTTTTATACATTAAAGGAGGCAAATGATTCATATTTGATACAATATTATCTGTTATCAGTACAATTTGGAATATGTTTGTTAGTACACTTGGCAGAAATATGGTCAAATTTTTTGCAATTACTGCAATTCAAACTTTTATATTTATAGGAATAAAACAAGAATTGTGACCTGTCGCATTACAATTAGAGCAAATTTTTTGTTCATTATATGCATTATTGGTTTGGGTTCAGACCTAGTAAAGTTATGTTTTGTGTTTATGTTGCGTCCTTGTGTGTTTTAGTTCAGGAGAAACATGAGGATGCATTTCTGGGAAAGGTATTTTGTTTCTATTTTTTTACTATTTTTTAATATGTAAATTTATTTCTTTTTAAAATGCAATTTATCAGAGTCACAAAATTTACGCACTGAATTTCCTAAATCTTTAAAAACAAAATAAAATAAATGGTTAATAAGCATCAACATACGTGTTTCGATATAATACTGGTTTCACTGCAGTCGGGGAGAAAGATGACAGCCGGATTTTTCTGCTTCGTCATCAGAAAATTCATTCTCACCGTTTGACGACTTCAAATGATTAAAATTCTTTACATCTGGAGAAAGTCTATTAAGGAGTTTTCTTTATTACTGTAAGTATCCAGTCCTATCACGTTTAAAACACGAACTATAATCGTTTAGGGAAAAAGAATATGATATAAATTTTTTTTCGGTTTCTTAATTTTCAAATTTGTTGGAAATGAGGAAAAATCTCCACAATTTTTTCTTGTATTACGATCAAAGGTATTATTGAATAATTTAATGCTTAACAACTTTATTGTTTTAATATTTCTTTTCTTAAGAAAGTTTGAAACCACAGAAATATAGTATAAGGTGTCCATTTTCATGTTTTTCATGCAACACAGTCACTGAATAAAATTTATTTTCTTATATAACTTCAAAGAAAAATACTGGAATATACTTAATCCTATTTTTAGATGAATCCAAAACGCTTGAACAGTCACAGTAAAATAGTGATACGATTTCATATATCCATTTTCGTATTTACCGTGTATCTACAATCTGTTATTTTTCTTTTCAGCATCGATTTTTCGAAAACGATTGAAACGGAACAGAGGCACAACATCAACATCAAATATAAATTTTCTTAGATTACTGGTAATACAAGTAATTACTTCCAAATTCTCGACTACAAATACCGACCCTATTTAATTAAAATGTCGAGTGTCCATATTTTTCTCGTCTGCTAATCTATGTTTCCATTAGTCAGTTCTCGGGCTTCGTGTTTGGTTCTCTTTTGAAATTTTAATCACTTTGTCTTTTCATTCGGATTCGTTGGACAGAGTCCCCATGTGTTGGTTAGTCTCGGTATGTTTCAATGAACCATGATCATTTTTAGATGAAAAATAGGTTTATTAATTGAAAATAAAATTTAAAAAAAACTCGCCTTTTTTAGTGCTTATACTTTGAGATTTTACATGTTAGTCTATGTTGTATGCAGCGCTTTTGTAGTGAAGAAGAACAATTCCCCCATATACAATACAAAGACACTATATTTTATTAAAAACACTTATTTATACTAAATTTATGACAATTTTCATTCTGAAAAAGTTTAACAAGCATGAGTAATACTCCAATATTATCATCAGTCTGGCAGGCCCCACAAGACATTATTTGTTTTAATAGGTTGCATTGAATTAATTAAAATATTAGAGAAACATGATAGGTATGAGAAGATAAATAATTGTTTTCAGTATTACCATCAATATATTAATATCTAAATTCTTTGACTCAATTGCTTATGAAATCAATTTATGCAGTAATAGAAAAGATTAAGCAAATCCTACATCTAGACAACATTCAAGTGACTCAATAAAGCTGTACCAGGTGGATTAATCTTGTTAATGAATTGAAGATAAACTTTCAACTGCTGTAATGCGGTTTCACAGACCTCCACCCGTGAGCATTTCTACCCCTTAAAATCCTTGCCTTTGAAACTTATCTTTTTCTTTACTTTTCTGTGGAAGGTTTCAAGGACACATACCAATAATCATGGTTGAAAGGGGATTTCGAAACTATCAATTTTACTTTCGCGATTTTAATGCCACGCAACAGCAGTTGGGGTGTTATTTGGGAGATAATGAAAGCATCCGCTATTTGTATATTTCTGGATTCTAGTAACTTTCTAAGTTAATATCCTTGTTTTAAACCCTTTTGACACGAAAAGAAAAAATATCTGAGGAGCCCCGTATATCTCATATATATTGAATTTTGATATATGGTGAATAACAAGTCAGATGAAGAGCCTTTTGACATAAAAAAGACAAGACTTTTTTATTTTGTACCTTACTCTTCTTGAGATAAAAAAAGGAATTCTTCCAGTCTTTCATGTACGCTTCAAGTGCAATTAATAGCTAATTTGAAAACCAGAAATCATGTAGCAATATATAACCTTATTAAAGGTAGTGTGGATTAATTGGACAAAAAAGTGTTCATTCATGGCTACATCGAACGCATTGTTGCTCTAAAGCGATATTTCATAGAGTTCTTGATATTTAATTTGTAAAAGCTTACGTTTTATACCAATAAATTCCTGATTCTAAAAACACATATAGAGAAGAGTTCATGTTAAAATTTGCTAATGAATAGAAAATCCAAATGAATTTAAAGCTTCTTTCATGCAGTTTGCCCAGAGCACTCAGATTGACGATTCAAAGGTCGGAGGAATTAGGAATTTGGATTGCTATTTGAGGTCAGATAAATAACAATCCAAAGAACATTATAAAACTGAAAAAAATGTATAATCGAAAAACTTGTCTAAAATATCTTGCAAAGAAAGGTCCTTTGCATCGAATCGTAGGGTCGAGTCCCAATTTCACTAAAGATCCACTGACAAGGGGGAATGATGCACATTAAATCTGTGAAGTTTCGAAGTTCTCACGTTGAGAAGGGAATTTTGGAGAATAAGGTAACAGCTCAGGTATTATCCTGGTCACTGATTGTAGGCCAAAGTTAGGAGATTCATCACCAATATCCCTCGTTTGGCCTCTTAGCGCAACATTAATTAAATAATCAATAAATCGACTTCCACGTAGTATTGTATTTGGAAAATATGAATTTGATTAAATGTTACAAGGTCGGATAAAACGTGTAATTTGTTTTCCTTAAAATTTTAAAAATTAGATGAATACAATTTTTGAAAAATTAAATTCAATACTAGAGCATTAATATATTCTATTTTTATACAAAGACTATTACATTACAACTCTTTGATCAATTACATTGAATAAAAACGTTTTTATCAAACAAAATTGGAATACTTCTCTTAACTTCTTCAGCTGAATGTGAAAGCACATTATTGATTTGTTACACTGAATAAACTTCGTAAGAACTTTGTTTATTTTATTTCACTAAGAAGAGATATTCCTTACTGCTAAGAATTCGCTGAATGTAATTAATTTACTCAAGAGCTCTGATTTTGTTTGAACTAGTACAAGATTAAAGTAATTAATTCGGAAAAGATCAGAGAATTTAAACAAGCTTTAATTTACATTTATAATAATTTTCTCACTGTTCTGGTAAACATAAATGTTAGATAGTCTTCTAAGAAATTAGAAATTTCAAGAAATTCTTGTTTTTTATGTAAAGTGTATAATTAAATGTAGCTCATTAAGCATTTTCTTAAGATACAACACAAAGAATATTTCTAATTTAGTCTGAAGTCTCTCAAACATTCAGTAATCTCATGGATAAAATCCTTTTCATCAATCCATCGGATTTAGATATTTGAATCGTGTAGTAAAAAAGTGATAGTGATCATTTAATACTAATATATCGATAGATATGGAATAATGCATACATTTAAGTAATCTTAGAAAGATCCACGAACTAAAAACAATCACATTGTATATATATTTAAAGTTTTGTTACCCCCCTTTCTTGTGGAACATTCTAATTCATACGTAAACATCAAGGCACAAAAACAATAACCGATTTCTTAATGAGCATTTTTACATGTATTCTATTTGTATGAAGATAACCGGTCAAGGTAAATTGAACTCATTTTGTATGCTAAATTCAAATTATTTTCAGCTTTTAAAATTATAACATGTGGATTGGATTGTTTTTATTAACGTCATACTAGAAGTAACACGAGGGCAATTGGCGACGGATTTCTAAATTTTGAACCTCAGTCAAGTGACGAAAACGACACCCGAGATATATAAGATATAGAAATTATATTTTCACATTGAGGTATCTGTATACTTACATACAGAAAATTACATTTACGTGCATAAATAATAATACAAGAGCCTTTAAAAACAAAGGTTGTACTTACATTGAATGTCGTGTACTACATTTTAGGACGTTTTGCATTAAATCCACTCTACTTATAACTTTAAAATTTTGCAGTAAACTCATAAGAATAGCATTCCAATCACGGAACATAATTATTAATTCAAAATTTGAATTTTATAAAATTTTAAGGAATTAAACTTTAGAAATTAAGAACTTCACAATTTTTTATAAAAAATATAATAAATACCCAGTAAATTAAGAGTGCTTATTAGAAAACATTACATTTACTGTAAAAGAAGCAACCTCATTTCATAATATAGAAAATATCAACATTATAACTGAAGAGAATAAGATTTTGAGCAAATTACACCAGAATACTAAAAAACAAATTTTAAGAAAAACGTAAATAATGATATTTTCTTTATGGCGGGGCGTTTTTAATTGCAATTTTAAAATTAAATTTCTAGCTTTCTGCTTATCAAGCACTCCTAAATAATAAATATATATATGGAATCAGGGAAGTGCTCTTTATTTTTTAACAGCAAAATAAGGGAAAAAAATACAGAATGTAAAATTCGAAGTAAATTAAAGTTATCTCAAAACGCATATAATTTCTTTTTCCCTTCCGATTTTATCACTATAAAAATATAACTGTAATTTATTGTTCATAACTTGTAACATATGAAATATTAGTAATTTCATTGTTGTAACGTATGAAATATTAGTGCGTCTTTGTAATAAAATCAAAAGTTCAATATAGTAATAAAATATAAAAGTGTATAATAATAATATTTGTAATAAAATCAATAGTTGAAGAATTATGCAAATTTATAATTTTTTTTTCTTAATCTTAAACTTTTCTTAATAATAGTCTATTATACGTAGAGAAATGGATATAAAATTAGAAATTTGATAATAATACTTAATAGTACAGCTGCTTTAATTTAATATTACACTTGAGCTAATGTAATGTTTTTCTAATTTTTATACTTATAACTTTATCCATTTCTGTCAGATATGCGTAGAGAAAAACAGAAATAACGTTTTTAGTCTATGCACTGATACGTATTAGGTATTTTATATTCCTTCTGCAAAAGCTTACTTCTTAAATGAAGTAATTTTCACAGTTCGTTATGTTTCACTCTTTGCGTAGTACTAATTAAGATTTGGTCTTGAAAAAAATATTATGTGTTTGCATCATCCTGTAGGAATTATTGTTTAAAGTATCAAGAAGAAGCAGAATAATAATAAAATAAACAAAATTGTGGTACTTTATTAATTTGGACAAAGTTATTTAATAAAAATATTTAATTTTAGAATTACTAACATGAATAAATGTTCACATATGAAACAAAAAAAACATAGATTTTTGATAGTTTAACGATAAGCATTTTCTACCTAGAAAAGATTAACTAGAAGTAACATTAAGATAATATAAAACGTCGTTTTTATATCACATATATCACAAATACATGATATTAGAGTTCTTTAAACTTTTTTAAAAGTCAAGCATTTTTTTTTAAAAAAAGAAATGAATTAAAAAAGATAATTGTCTTATACATCTACATTGAACTTCAGAAGTTAAGATATATATAATTTTTTTGTGACTTTTTTGAAAAGAACTGTCTATAAAATGTTTAAATTTGCTAGAATTTCACTTTTAACGGCCACTTATTGAATTTTACTTAATTTTAATATCAAGCATGATTTATTAATAAGGAAATACGTTTCTTTGAAAAAATTCCACTGTTCTATAAAAAAACAAAACAAAAGTAATCATACACTTTTATAAAAAACTTAAATAAAATAAATAAAAGTTTTTAATAATTAATATGTCTGCACATACTTGTAGTGTATTGCCGACATCAAATTTTCGTACTATTCAATTAAGTTATGCCGGATGGGAAGCAAGTTTTATACATTTTGCAACTTTTGTTCTAGCTCATTTAATAATCTCGAAGGAGGACATAAGGTAGCCATATGCTTGATTTCCATGCTCTATCGAATCAAAGCATGGAAATCGAGCTGGCTGTATATTCTATTTGCTTAAATCTTTGGTCCTTAAGATATTAACTGAGTAAAGTAGGATATTATATACTTAGATGGATTCAATTCCTATAACTCCAGAATATGGCGTGATATATGTATCAAACGTAGAAAGGATATAGTTTTAATATTTCACAGCAGTCAGAGTTTCCTGGTGTAGGGCAATGTAACCATCCTGAAAGATTTCAGCTAAATCAATCAACTTTCTTTATAACTGTATCATTCAACAATATTTGATTAGAGGAAACAGATGTCTTGTTCCTCTTAAATAAGCAGAGTATCTCAATAAATATCCAAAGTAAATCAGGGCTCGTCTGTGAAAAATACAGGCCTTCTGCCTATTAACCATATCCAGTTAATGCGCTCTCTTGCCTAACATAAATGGGCAATTCTGTATCGTCGATTAAGAAGGGGACATCATCGACTAAAAAAGGTCATCTTCAAAAAATTCTGGATTGTAAAGACATTTGAGCTCCCCAGTAACAGACATTATTTACCCTGTACAATTATCTGAAATGAGTTGTGGTAAAGTTGTGTGCTTCTCCTTCGGGTCAAAAATTCCAAAAGAGCGATCTTGCTCAGGGGATGCAATCCTTGGGAGAGGGTAAAAAAGGTTTACTTGCGACGAAATTGTTGTATTTAAATTACCAATTTTTAGGTCCCCACTACAAAAAACATTATGACGCATAGTACCATCAGCTAGTGCCCAATCCCATCCATCCTATTGCTCGCCATCTTAACAAATACGGTAAATGGCATTTCCTAGACATTGTTAATACAATATATAAATACCATGAAATGAGAAACCCATAAACCTAAAAACAATCCAAACAAATTATAAAAGTAGGATATTGGTAGTTTCCCCTGACTGCGATATAAGTGTAAGTGAAAATGTGTTGGGTGTAACTGTTCTTTAAAATTTTATTGAAACTACTTATGACCATTTTTGTAAGCAATATTTTTATCTTTGATTTTATTCTTTTAATGATAATTGTCAAAAAAAGATTACATCTTATCTCCTAGAAACCAATTGATAATGGAATTCTTTATTAATGCATAATTTTTTATGTATAGAAAATACTTGAAACTTTGAAACTTTTTTAATGTTGAATTCGACTGTTTCTAACTAACTGTTATCTCTATTTTGACTTTCATAAACTAGCGTTTTGAATGATAATGATGTAATAGATATTCCACTCAAATCAGAAGTCATTAATGATCTGGAGTTTGCAATTACTTTTTTTTTTATCGGGGATAAATATAAAGTAGATCATCTTTAAATTATCTTGGGGTAATTGTATCAAAAAAAAAATAAGTCTTAGATGTTCTCAGAATTTGATTAGTAATACATATGTTTAATTATTCATATGCTTAATTATAAGCATTTTTGAGGTAATGCTGATATAATCTTTTGAGAAAATAAGTGCCATTACAGATATTTAGGGTAATCACTCATTTGTCAGGGTAATATAAACTCATCCAATTTTATCAAGACCACTGAGAAGTCAATTATTAATACACTGCATGGACCGTAACGTGAAAAAATGTACAGAAAAATTCTCTAAATATGATTCCATGAATGTTTTTAAGACATAATAAACATTCATGACAATTGAGAAAATTTTTTCTTTATGATTTTTAGTCTTTCTGCTTATTACTTTTGAGATTATTAGGCTATACATAATTTTTTTTTGAAAAAGAAAGTATGTTTTACTGTCAGATTCCTAGATTGATGATATTCAGCCATTCGTACTGGCTCAGCTGAACTAAAACTTAATTCATTCCTGTTTTCAAGCATTTACAGACAACAGTTTTCACATAACCCTAGAGTTATAAATGGTGCACAAAATAATTGAAACATCTACTGCAGAAGAAAAATAAGAAATTTTTATGTAAAATTTTACAATGGTATAAGCTAATAAAATTTGCACTATTACATATAAGACACTAGTTGTGCAATTATTTTTTAAAATATTAGATCTCATTGATTTTTAGAAGGTCATAATTACCGTTGCTGCCATAGTAAGAGCTTCAGTGACTAATACAGTCAAATTTGGAGATGGAGGTAAGAGGATAAAATTAACAAAAAGTACAATGTTTTACTTCTAAACGGGGAAACAGGAATCAGAGAGCAATGGGGTAAATTACTTGCCAAAAAGTAAATTCTCAGCTGAAGAAATAAGAGAAGATGTATTCATAAGTCGAGAAAAGCCCATTACAAGTAGTTTGTTGCAAGCTTCACAAATTGGATTTACAGACTTGTTGCAAAGTACTAATCTCCAATTGTTGATATCAGTACCAAAAAACCACACACATTCATGCAGTGAACATCGAAGCTGGAGGCTTGATGACTAAAGAGATGTAGTTTGATCTGACAAACAGCCTTTAACTTTGTTTCTAAGATCAGGAATAGTTTATATTTAACGACGTCTCACAGAAGTGTTCAATTATCGGAACTTAAATGGGGTGAGGAGTTATTTCTTAGTAATCTCTAGGACCAATAATCATTATTAACTATCGGGTAATAGTTCTAACTTATATGAACTTTTTCCAGAACCACATCCATTTAATAATGCAGTCAATCTTCCCTGTTGTCCATCTCAAATGTCGGAAAATGTTTCCAACCATACAGCAAAAGGCCTCACCAGTCGATTAATTAACATAAGGAAGAAGTGTAAAAATTGTCTTCAAAAGTCCTTAGTCTCCAGACCTAAAATTTAACGAACCTTTATGGGAATATCCTGAGCGACAAATGAGGGAAGAATTCCTTTCATTTTCATTACAAGCAAAATTGGGATATGTTTAACAAGAGAAATAGTATAAAATAATACAGTCTTTCGTAAGAGGATGCACATCTTTTGCACGCCAATTTATTGTTCATAATTCTCATGGTGGATAAACCCATATTAATAAAAACAGTTAAATTTTCAAGAATTTGAATGATTCTGTCTACATTCTGTGCGTTCATTCCGTCCATACTTGAAAAAATAAGAAAAGAGAACGATGCATATAACATTTATTTAATTCATTTCATTTCATTCCTTACATCTTCGATTAAATACTACATTTGAATTTCCTTGTTTTCGTCACTTCACTAAACAAGCAAATGAGGCTACTGGCCTTAAAACAGTGTGGAAATAAATAAAAGTAAATTTTTTATTTTGATTTTTGTTTCTTTTTCAGCCTTTAGATTATACTGATGATTAAAATAACGAATATTTAAACAATTTCTTATAGTAATAGAATAATATTGAATAATTCAGATTTCTTTAACTTCGCCACCAGAAAACTCCAAAAAGGTATGAAATTTATGTTTAAAGCGTAAGACAAATTGATGCTAGAAATGGTTGAAACAAACTGAAAAATAACAAGTAGACGGTTGGAATAACATAAGTCGTTCGATATGTCGGCTTAAAGTAATATATGATCGTAAAAGATTAAAGTTAGAAGAAAGGTGGTATAAGAAACTACGTAACTGTGCGCTAAAATATAGCATAAAACATTGCGTATTTTAAATAAAGAGGAAGGGATGGTTTTTTCCAAGGAATAAATCTATTTATGCCTGATGGACTCTATAAAATGACATATTACAAAAGAATAAAATAAACATTTTCTTTACTTATCTCAATATTTAATACAAAAGACCTTCACTACAAATATAACTATTAAAATTAACATTAAATAGTAAAATTATGAACAATGATTCATTTTAAGATGTATACTACAATACCAAAAATGTAAGTTAAATTTGAAAATTTTCGCGTGTATAACAAGCAGTCAAATTACAACATTTAATCCAATTCAATATTAAATTTATTCAATAATTATTAACATTTATGAAAACCCTGAAAACTATTAATGTAGAATACAAATAATTACGGATCATTTAAAAACTATATTTTGAGTAATTTGTTTTAAAATAGTGGAAGATTTATTCACGAATATGTATATCACACATAATAGTTTAAGATATTAATTATGTATTTACAGCTTATTTCATTATTCCAAGAAGAGTACTTGGATTTCATAAATGCAGAGTCAAATATATCTCACACAAAATGTGAAACAGTGAAAAGATGAAAAAAGTTCGTTGACACTTAGCATTTGATACATAATTAAAACATTTTTAGAATATATATTTGGCATTTTTTGGTCGATTTTTAGTTGATTTGCTCACTTAAAATTTACAAAAATCAAGTTTTTCCAAACATACTTTCTTTTGTAGTGAACGAGAAATTTGTTTTTAAAGTCTAAACAATATACTCAGTTCAAACAATTCCTAGGAAATTCACATACATGTGTATTATACTGTTTTTATCGATCCCTGAAAATTTCCGATTGAGCAGTTTTTGAAATAACTAATTCATTAAAAAATTACGCAATGATAAATAAAGTTTAAACTATCAAGTCTATATTCAACTAAATGTATTTAGATAAATTTTACAGAACATTCTTTTGTATGATATTTGATAAATTAATTATACAATGATTTAACTTTTCAATCCATAAAACAAATTTTGCTCTGTTTTGGACTGAATCATAGACATCAAGAATGATTGTACATATGGAAACTGAAATTTTGAAAGAAAAAAGTGTCATGGCTTAATATGTCTCCTACATTTATGTAAAATCTATGCACCTCAATAACTTCAACATAACAATATAAAAATAAATTATCAGGACATTAATAAGAAAGCCAAACTTCTCTTGTAGATTAAAACTAATTAATATTTTGTTTTAAAATTTAAACATTCAAAAGTACATATTTATTTTATATGTTACAGACTCTTAATTTTTCACTGTAGCTAAATAAGGGTACATATTTCGATTAGATGAAAAGAATTCCTTGAAGTGTATTCAATATAAATAGAAAATGATGTTTGCTTTTTTACAATAATTAGTCTGACTTAAAAGTGAAATGCTTAAAATATACTCACTATAGTAAAAAATGAGCTATGAATAAAAAAAACCATAATTACTCCTGGAAAAATAGGTAAATTTCGTCTATAAAATCCCGGGATGTCTATGTTTCATTAAAAAGGCGTTCAAAAATAACATGATCTCCATTTTAAAAATAATTCTTAGATATGAGAGGGAAAAAATTGATTTGTACCAGCACACTATTCCAAAGATGATTAATTTAAAGGTCTTTCTCAAAAAGAAGAAAATAAATTTAAAAAAAAACTTTAAGCTAATTCCAACATTCCAAAGAGAATAAGTTTATAAATTAACTTATAACTTCTTGTTTGATAGAGAAAATATTTTCAATTTGAAAGTTTCAAGTATTAAACACATAAAAATTTATACTAGAGTATAAACTGGAAAATAAAATATTTACTCTTAGTTATGTTATTTAACAATAGTTAATAAAAAATTCTTAACATTAATTTTTATAATTATTAGGAATTTTAGTATTAATTTAATTTATATCCATGGTATATATAATTCTTTTCTAAATGAGTAATTCCTGTAGTAGTATGTATAGTTTCTTCTATAACTGAGATGAATGTGTAGTGTAAGAAGAGCAATTGTGTTGTTATTACTTGAGAAGTTTGCATTAGGATAATAACTAAATAAACCTCTAACGCATTTACTGGCCTAAGAAATGGACTAAAATAAATGTTTTTCTTAAAGAAAAATAAACATATTTTCGAATTTTTCTCAGTATAGAAAAAGAGAAGATTTTCTGTGGAGGTTCACTGTTTACCCAAAGAAATTTAGGTATGTGTTATCTAACATAGAGTTTAATTCTTAAAACTTCGGTTCTAGAAGTCTTGGTAATTCTTGGTAATCTTTTTAGTAAGGGAAAATGTTTTACGGTTTACAAGCTAAGTTTTCCGTTTTTCATATGATTACCCAGTTCAAAGGATTGATAATTTTACACGCGCACTAAGTTCTTAATGGTAGCTATTAGTTGAACGCATGCACGTTACTGTTTCTACTTGAATGAAGTTCCTGTATTATATGTACTGAAGTATACTTCATTACGTATCTGCATATGAAGTATATTCTTTTTTTTAAAATATGTAAGACAAATCTTGTCATCCATGAATGGAAAATGCATAATAAGCGATTGAGTAGTTATACTCGATAGTTATAATGTGTGTTATCTGTCGTTGGCATGTTAAAGGCTGGAAACATCATGAGGCGTTTATAATTAAAATAATGTCTAAAGAAGACAATTTTAATAGAAATACAGTTTTAGATCGATTCTTATACAGCTAAAAATTATTCCCTTTTTTTCTGAGAAAGTAAACTTACTTTAATTTAATTAGGTGATCAGCAATTTTGAAAAGACAAAACTGTGAATTCAAATAGGAATATAATTTTTAAATAACTGAAAGCATGAAACAAGTATAACGAGTACACAGTCGGAGAAACATCCAGTAGTTTCATTAAATAAACGGAATTATCCTGATTGACTTGAACAAATTAGAATTCTTTTTATATATTTTTAGAAGCTTTTAATAAAAGTTCTTCACTCCATCCTTATTATAATGTTTAAGAAAAGTAATTCATAAATGCTTTTTATTATTCATTTTCAAGTAATGTATAGATACTAAAAAATGTAAATGTTAACCTTATTTACCAAGGAATAAAAATTAATTCTAAAATATGAAAAATCTTCTTCAAGAATTAAACATCAAAATCTTAAGAAATATGAAATTAAATGAAAAAATAGAATAAATCCATTTATTTCACGACATGAAATGGTATGCATTGTACCATTTTAAGCCGGATATGTTTTTACACCTAATGCTTCGCATAGGGCTCCGTGGTAGAAAGAGATAGCACAAAACTCGATACTAAAATCGGCGATAAAAATCACTCATAAAAAGAAAGAACGCAAAATCTAAGAGCCGACAAAACATGGGTAATTTCAGATGAATATCTTAGTTGTGTCATCGATGGGGGGGAAAAGGAAATGAAACAAAAGTATAAGGAATATGCAAAGTTTCATCTAAAAAATAACTTTTGCTCCTATAAGTTATGTTTGTGGGTAACAAATTGAATGTACAGATACTCGTGGGTTTTGTCGTTAAATATTCAGCATCTTTTTATTACTCACATGTTCAAGGCAAATGTATTTATTGGTCTGGAAAAATATTCAGAAAACGATACCTCATTTTACAACGTGATGTAAAAAAAAAAGAGTTGCATAACTTGTTTCGATAATGTATTTTTTAATCTAGCGCTAATGCAAATATAATGTGAGGAGCACAGAGAATTTTATTCAGATAAATATCAATAAAAAAATTAAAAAAAATATTGTGGCTTTTAAAATATTGCTTTCAAAGTCAAAATTTTTGCTTAAATATAAATATAAGCTGGCACACAATTAGGTTAGATGTGATGGTTAGATCTGTAATTACCGGTATAAACATACATTATTATATCACAAAGTATGGAAAAGTATTAATTTCATTGTTTCCATTTTTCTAAATTTGGGGGTTTCTATTACTTCGCTTTGTTTGATATTTTTGACTTTCACATAGTATTTTTTGAGTTTTGGGACCTAAGATTTTGATTTAAAGATGGTTTGAATATTTAAATAAATTTTTGTTTGAATTTTGGTTAATTCTTTAACCATTTAATTTTTCTTCTCTTAATTGTTTTTGTTTTAAATGTTCTTCAAATGTTTTATGTTCATAAAATGTACTATATATATATATATATAATATGACCCTCCATTATTGTTATTAACTATACAAATACGTTTTAACACACGTATGGGAGCATGCTTTTAAATGTTCTTAGTTTCATTAAAACAACAGGGAACCAAAACAAAAAAAAATTCATTTACATCAGAGCAAAGTAATATCAGCTTAACAGTGAGGAATTTCCATATTAATACGTGTGAGAAAATTTTCCCTCTTTTTGTTGGAAAATGTATAAATTTTTCAAATCAGTCTTTAGAGGTAGATTTAACATGAATCCGAGTATGATATTAACCTTATTTATTGTCAAAAAATTACATGAAAATGCAAAAGTCGGCAAAAAGAAGAGATTATCATGTATCTCGAAATCTTACTATAAAAATACAATTAAAAAAATAACTTGTGTTGACAATATTTCGATTAATGCTGATAAAAACAGTAAAATAATGAATTCTATACATTATTACTTTTTAAATAACATTTGTTCCAATAAATGTATAGTAATGCTTAGTGGTCGTGGTAGCCTAGAGTTAATGGGCGTGAACTTTCCCCTCATTGTCCCCGTCAATTCGTGGTTTCGAGCCCTACTGCATCTAAAGACCCTCCGTGCAGCGGGGCTGATACACGTTAAATTTTTAGAATCTGCAAATCTTCACGTAGACGGAGAGTAGAAGCTTGGAGAGGAAGGTGAAAGCTCAGGTGTCATCCTCGTCATTTGATCGAGGTTTAAAATTGCTAGGTCCATCGCCAATAGCTCTCGCATTGCTTCGTAGTGAGAAGTTAATAAAATGATTAATTAATAAAGTTTAATTCACAGCATCCGCCAGAAACAAATTTTGTTGATAATGGAATAACAATGGAAAGAAGGGAAAATGATTACCTTTTTTTATAATGTATATGAATTCTAGATGAATACCAAAATTGTGTATAAAAATATCCCCAATGATTTATTATGTTTTTGAGTAACGGTCATCTTTTCCGTGTTCTAATAGCGCAAATTGTTCCCTATTAATATAATTAACATTAATAGAGCTTATTTTATCTTTTCTTAGGAATAAACTTGTATTCATTTCATTTATATATTTCTTTAGAAATAAGCAGAACTAAATATCTACATTTAATAACACTAATAGGATACTTCTTTCTATACTATTGCTGTCTGCAAAGATGGATGCATTAGGACCAGACTTCCAAACAAAAGTTCTTATGAGAAGATCGTAGCAGTATTTTTTCCTCTCCTCTCCATTCTCTCCCTCCTAACTACGATACAACGAGGAAATTCTTGAGCTTTCTTTTTCCTACGAAAAGTTCTGCCTAAACTATATTCCAATCATACACAAAATTAATGATTATATAATCAACATTCAACTAATCTATACAATATAGTGTACTGCCATGAATTAAAAAATAATATTCAGTAATATGCTTCTATAACCCATATGATTAAAAGAACAAATAACATTTATAATTTTATTACAGGGTTTTGAAACTAATGGGCAAAAATTTAAGGGGTGATAGAAAACATTTAAGCAAGCAATTTTCAACCTACAATGCAAAGGCAAAGAGCAAGTTGTGAACCGCTAGACGTCGCTGTAGTGGAAAGCAGCATAAAGCGCGAGTTTAATCACATAGTCATCTCTACCGTGTTTTGAAGGAGGCATGGTGACGTACAATAATCAGGAAAAGGCCATGTCTCCTAAAATCTACTGAATTTATGACGATGTGTAAAAAAACTCGTGCCTTATTCCCTCAATTACAGCGCCGTCTTGTGGGCTACCACTTGCTCGCCACCTATGCATTGCATGATAGAAATGGTTTGTTTTGATGTCTTCTATCATCCCTTAAATTACTGTCTATGAGTTTCTAAGCAACCTGTATATATATATATATATATATATATATATATATTAACGTCTATTACGTTAAAACGTCTATTAAGTTAAAATGTAGACATACTTTTGTTGATGGGAGAAACCTTCATTTACTTATAATTAAAAATTCTAAGCAAAAATAATGAAAATGAAAAGTTAACATTAATCGTTTGAGCCAGCTGTTACTTTAAATGACATGTACCCACCTGGAACAAACATTAACTATTTTTATGAAATGTTGTGTTCATTTTAAAAATGTTTCACGAAACGACTTGAAGGGACAAGCATATAAATCATTAACTTGTATAATTAAAAAAAAAAAATCAAAACTGCAATAATTAGTTGAAAAAGGGGAATTGTTAAAATATTTCTAAAGGAGTCTTATGTTAAATATATTTCGAAAGCAAAATTTAGCTCATTCTAGAATACCATCTTTTATTGTTTCTATTAATGTTTGCTTCATAACGTGGTTAAGAAGTTCAAATACAATTAAATTAAAATTAAAGTTAAAATAAAATTTCGCTTCTTAAACTGCCATTAATTTCCCTGGTGAAAATAATTGAAGTAATCTACTCGTACTTCTCTGAAGTTCGTGATGAGTTTTATACATTTTGTATCATGTTGCCCTTTGATAATACATATTCATAATTTGTGGATATTTCCATAGCTTTTATTTATATAAGAGATAAGTGACGTCGCACAGTTTGGAAATATTCGCAAACGATATAACAGATTTTTTTTGTTTTGTACGGCTGCAGTAACATCTGTGGCTTACAAAATAAATTAACATTAGTGTACAGCAAAAATTCAGTATATAGGTACATACAATACATAAAAATTCAAATTGAAATTAGGAATAAAACTACCAACTGACAACTATTCATCGGTACTTGTTAACAAGCGTGGACGTTTATTACAAACTGGATCAAAAAATCTATCATCAGTAGCTGTGTCAATATGTCTAGTACAACTGTCGGCTTTGATTCAAATGTAGAATTTCCTTTGGTATTAATGGTCTCAGTTTTTTTTGCTGTTGTTACAAAGTTTGTCTGTTTTGTTTCTCAAGTTTCTTATGTAATTCTTGATATCCTGCTACACGAAGCTTAAGATTACGTCGAAATTTTACTGCACGCTCTATGTCAGGATCATGAGTAAGAAAATATTGTTCCATACTTGAAGCAAATTTCAAGTCCTCGCGGATTAAATCAGCTGTTAATAGCTAAATTTCACCTTCGAGTTTGTCATTATCGACTTCTATGTTATCATAAACTGTCATAAATTCGATCAAATCGTCCTCAAACAATGGGCTCCCTAGCATAAATTCTTCGATGTCAGCATGTAGTTAAAACCTTTGCCACCAATATCATTTCACCGAATTATAATTTCAGATCAAACAGCTGATTTCTATACTACAAAACATCCACTTATAACGCATGCTGGCTTCCCCCCCCCAAACAAGCATTTAAGTTCGATCGGCGCAACTTTTTAATGGCAAAAGAAGCATGTGTAATACAGTCCATAATCGTAAACTTTCTCTATGCTTTCACAATTGTCAAATTTTTTACTTCCACTGAGTCAAAAATATATTTAAATGTCACATGTGTCACTGACACACGTATGGACATAAACCGACTGTCTTCTGAATACACTGTCAAAATTAGAATTAAAAGGTTTTGTAGGGGATTTGCTAGAACAAAAAAATGGTGTAAAAAGTATTTTGGTGAACCGTGTTATTTCAAAATCGTGTAAGAAAGAGTTGGGTGTACATATGTATATAGTATATACTATAATGGTAAATGTAATAACTATAGGAATAATAAATCTAATAAAATAATAATTATATTACAAGTATTATGATAAAATTTGGACATAAACATAAAAAAATTACAATCACAAACAAGAGAAGCGTTTTTTTTGAAAATTTGTATCGACAAATAAGATAATGAAACAAAACAAGGATTTAAAAAAATTGAAATCAGCTGTATCAGGTTTGGGATTGAGCAGTGGATTAATCATGCTCTATAGAACTATCGATACCGACTGCAAAAACTTCATACTAAAATTGGTTGATACCAAAAATATAATAACCGAAAAATATGAGTATAAAAGCATCGTTACAAATTAGCATGCTAGAATCCTCGAAGCAAAGAAAATATATTAAAAATAACGCTAACTACTTCTGTAATATATACTAAAAGGTAATAAATATCGATACAAAAATCTCAGTAATAATCAGAGAAGATGAATATAAGTTCAAAATTATTTAAAACCAGGCCATTCACATTTTTATTATTTACAAATTTACAACTGGCCTATTATCTAGAAAAATCCCAGTCTTCAGCAGAATAAACATCAAGAAGATTTATTACAATAATTTCACAAAAAACTAAAAATACTAAAATTACCGTTATATTTCATAAAATAACATGGAAGGAAATTTAAGAAATATAGGTTAATTGATTTATTTCTTATTAAAATAATTAGATATCAATATATAGGTTACGCCCTCTACATAACATCTGTCACCCTCTACATCTGTAATACATGCATTATAACCGTTTGCTATAGTGAGAAACTTCATAAGTGCCTTATGGAATATAGAAGATAAAAATATATGGATATTTTATATTGTTATTAATATGAATACTTATTTTTTTTTAGAAAAAGCGGAAATTTTACTATTCGTTTCTCTTTCATTGTTACTTAATTTCAATAAAAGAATTTTTTTTCTCAATATGTTTACAATTCATTTTTGAATAAAAATGTTTGCAAATAATAACTTAATTGCTAGGTATCTGTATATCCAATAACAAAATCATTTCGATGATTTGTAGTAGAATTTATTTCTATATAAAATGTATGAGAAATCAAACAATGTCTTTTTAAGTTGAAATAGTTGAATGTAGAGATCTGTATAAAGTTAAAATATTAAATGTTAAGCTTTTTACTTTTGTTAGAGTCAATAAAATATAATAATTTAATGTAATTAAAATTTGATTTTTTTTTATTTTTCGATTAGAATAATTGTGCCAATAATCATAAATACCTTATTTCAAGAAAGGTACAACGTCATTTTATTTGTAATTAATGAAATCATAACAGCTTAAAGTTTTATGAATTTCTCAAGCTTATGGCGTGTTGAATAATTTCCATGAAATCATTGGATAGCAAACAATTTTACTAAAATTCTAAAGTATAACATACAAAACGTATCGAAAACTTTTTTTGATGCTATAATCACGCATTTTTGTAAGATTTAACTGTGCTTTTCCTTAGAGAATAATTTCTTTTATTATTTCAAATTGAATTTTCAAATACTCCAGAAAATGCAATTTTAATATTATTTAATTTTAGTTAACATTTCACTTTGGAAATAATAAAGGTCAATAAATTAATTAATAATTTTATATAATTTTTGTAGTTTTTTAAAATGACTAGTTATTGTTTATTTCCTTTTTATATTTTCTCTTATTGGATCAATTTTGATGATGCTATGAATTTTCTAGTGTGTTTCATTTTTAAATTTACTGAATTATTAAAAATTTGTTTCAATTAAGCTCTTATTGCTTTGACAATAATGAAAAATCTAAGAAGTAGTGCAATAAGTCGTATTTTTCTTTGGATAATTTCAGGTAGCAAAGTGTAATTTTGCATCCAGTCTCTTAGTTCCTGTATTAAATTAAAGCAGTTTTCTTACGCCGCAAAAAGGAATATATTTTGGGAATTTTTCGGTAAGAACAGGATTATAATCCATATTAAAAAGAGCACATTTAAATACATATTTGATTCTGAAAAGTGTGCTACATCGCATAAACAACTGTGACCTGAAATCCTGCAGGCAACATATTAAAAATCTTTAGTTAAATTATGATGAGAGGAAAACATATTGTAGTTTCAAAAGGTAAAAGTCATTATTTTAAAAAAATTAATTACTTATGTTTTATCTAATATAAATATTTCATCAGAAATATCAAAGCTTATTTAACATTAATGCGAAATTTTTCAAATTGATTAAATAGTCTTTTTTACAAATTAAATTAGTAATAATGAAATGCAGAACTTTTTAGAATTGAAAGTCAGTGATTTTTAATCTTTTAAATGAAGACCACGACATTTCTACCACCATCATCTTATATTTTCATATAAAATGCAAGTATGAAAAATATAAAAGCAGGATAGAAATCAGTCAATTCTATTTTATTAATGTGAAAAATATTGTAAAGAAATAAGGAAACTGCAATACAGAAAGAAAGCACTCTTTTAACTTAATACATTAAGTAATATTTAAATACCAATACCTGTACAAAGTAATAATAAAATGCAATAAACATTAATGATAAATAAATAATACAATACTAGTTATAATTATGCACAAATTTATTTAATATGAAAAATCCAAGCAAGCTTTCATTGGTTAAATATTTGCTAACATACACATTGTATTATTTATATTTAATAACACATACTATCTATAATGCAGTATTCTCCAAGAGGGAAGCCGTTAAAACTGTTGTAAGTTGTTCCATACAATACACTGGAAAAAATTCCCTGTTATGAGTTCCTTTCTTAATTGGGGGAAAATAGAGGAAGTTAAGTACTCATGTTGTGACCCCATAAGCTTAAGTCAAGAATTCCTCATAATAGAAAAAAATAATAAAATAAATAAACGTATATCTGATAGAGTAAAAAAATGATATAAAATTATTTAATAATCTCTAATGGCGTTTTATTGCCTTCACGACCTTTTTGTTGAGATTTACCACAAGATTCCATATTTTTAAATTTTAAATATACTTGGGGGATCATAATTTCCGTTAAAAATGAATGTAGTGAAATGATACGCATTTACTGTTTTTTTTTTTTTTTGTCTTTTTGAACGATTGACAAAAGTAAGAGAGCTGCATATTAATGATGATTCCAAATGTCGAACTATGTTAAAGCTTAGGCCGTGGGAAATTTTTACTAAGACTTTCATGTAAATATATTTGCGATTTAAAGATATATACATACAGATATATATATATATATATATATATATTTCATTTTGAGTATGTGATATACATCTTGAAGCTTAAAGAAAATTCCGTCTTACTACTCACATATTTGAATCTTTATTTCTTTGAATTTTTGTAAGTAATTTTTATATTTTGATTTGTTGATAATTTTTAGAATTATAGATTTTATTTTTGTAGATTTTATCGCTGAACTTTTTTGCATTTTTTAATCATTGAACTCTTTTGTAATTTGGATTTCCTAATTCAGCCTACCAAGTCGCAAAAGGGGAAGATGGTACCATTAAACTAGTTTAACCCCGCTTAATCGGTCCTCAGCCCTAAATCGTGTGCTTGACTTCTGGTCCTCTCTAATTTATTTTTCTTTCATTTTTACGTTTCTTTCCTGATTTTTGTCTTTTTTAAATATTTTTAGTTCTTTCATATATATATATATATATATATATATATATATATATATATATATATATATATATATATATATATATATATATAAATATATACATACACATATATGTATATATTAAAATTATGATAACTTTTTCTTTTTTTGTAACTAATATATTTTAAGTTGTAAATGAGTAATCTTTGTATTATGTTTTAGTATGATAGTCGGGGAAAGAACTTCATTTGTATAATGGTATTTAATAGAATTTACATGCATTAAATTATGTCCAATAAATCTCTTCATTTCTTTTGTAGGCTACGGTAGCTTATAGGTCATGGTTGTGGACTCGCGTCCGACAGGCGTGGGTTCGAGTCTTGATGCTTCTAAAGACACACGGTGTAGCAGAGGCTAATACACGGTAAACTTGTCGAGGTTCAAAGCCCTCCCATTGGCATGTTTTGGAAGTCAGGAAAGCCAGCTCAGGTGTTCTCCTCATCACTTGAAGGATGTTCAAAATCACGAGGTCCTTCGCCAATAGCCTTCGTGTTGCTTCTAGTACGACGATAATACAATCAAACAATCTAATGCAACAATATCAGTCCATTTTTATGCATTTTTGGAAACCTTATCTATAGTTACTCTTTAATTATTATATCTACGAGGTTCATAACACAGGTATAAGGAACCACTATAAGAATTGCTCAGCTTTATCAGCGATATTTGCAGAAAGTTTTTGAATTAACGCCATACCTAGTTTTCCTACAAATGACTCTAATTATGGTAGCGTATAAATGTCATCATACACATCACTATCGATTTCTTATTAATTGTCATATTTTTATCTTTCTTCAGGGGTTGGTCTTCTTTAGGTAAGTATGAGTATCCCCTCGAGGCGTCCCAGTGATCTTTTTTTTCTCTCTCCGTGGGTTTATTGTCTTTGGTAAACACGAAGCATCCCCTGGATACAAAAGAAATCTTTCTCTCTTTTCACACAACCCTTCTTCTGTTCATCAAATTTTCATTTTGATTCCATAGTCACATCTGGGCTCTTGCACCATTAAATCCCAGAAACACTCACTCAGTATTTTTATTCGTCTACGGTTTAAAAATACTATCTTTGTCTGTGTCATATAAAATAGTTTGCTCTTATTTTAGTAAGTTCAATATTACTATAATCGTCACATCAACAAAATGTCTGACAATTCATCATTATCATTTTTGAATTTGTTACATTTACCATTATGATAAGATATTAAACGCAAATTAAACCTACGTATAAACTACTCTACTGAGTTATTAACTGAAAAATACTCATATATATGGAAGTAAATGGAATAACAAATTTGTAAATCTACCATTATAAATATACAATCCTTTTATCTAAGAAATCAGCAAGTAAGCGCACACTGCTCGCAAAACGAGAATTCTCCTTTTTCGACGTCAGCGTTTTTTTTTTTTAAAGATAGTTTTTTTTCTTAACGTGATCACCAAACACATATATAAAGAGTTAAGAATTTCCACAGGATTGTCTTCGAAAAAAAATGATGAGATTTAGAGCCTTATCTCTATGTGACAAAAAGATACAATCTAAGTTTAACTCAAGTGAAGGTTAGTTAACTAAGTCTTATCTTTTAAATAACATCTGAATCATCTCTATACGTTAGACGTTTTTAAGCAAAATACGATAATAAATACTGATTTTTTTCCCACCCAGTTTAATCCATATTTGTAAGGCCGTATTCTTTTTTAATGAGTTGTTTTTACTTCTTGTTTAATATTATGTCTTTCATATTAAATTTTATTCTTAACTTATCTATTCAAATAGGTTACTGAATATAATAAGTTACTAATTGAGTTTCTATTCCAACATATTAGCTGCTTCTACTATCTTTCATTGCAACCACTTTCAATGGTCCATTTTCAACAGAGCAATGAATGATGTACTGCCTTGCGGATATAGTTATTGATTTTCTAATTCAGCTTTGTCTATTTCCTCGGTTATCATTATATATGTAATATATATTTAATAAGTATATTTGATTTTCTACTTAACCACCTGCTCTATGTAATCGACTGAAATACTTGGTCTGGTTTCGTGATGGCATTTTCAGATAGTGGTTATTTTACTCAAAAATTGATATTCTATAAACACATTAGAATATCAATTTTTTTGAATTCATTAAACGTTAAAATAGATTAATGATAACAGCTAAATAAATATCATTCCTTAATTGAATCCATATTTAAATGGAATTAGTAAAAAAAATATAAGATTCATTTGATCGATTCAATGTTCTACTTATTGTATTATATTAGTATTTGAACTAATTCTTAAAAATGTATTTATTTTCTTCTGATAGGTTCTTAATAGAGAAACTTAAGCTGAATGTGAGAATAGAAAAGTGATCATTAATTAAGCGTGTTAGGAGAGAAAATTTATCATTATATAAGTATGAAATATTCAAAATAAATATTATTGATAAAATTTTTATCTGAAATACAAAATTTTATATCTTCCGTACTTTTAGAAACAGTTTAGATCCTCACTAATTTTAGAGAACTGAAGTAGGCTGGAGAAGTAAATTGCAAACCACCCAGTAATTCCATTGAAGACCATTATGTTTAATCGTTCAATACTGGCGAGCGCATAAAATGTAATTAATTTCAAAATCTTCAAATGTTCTGATGTGAAAGATAAAATTTCACATGTCGTTGTCATCGAGGTATCTTGGTCTGAAATAACAAACCCCGTCGCCAATAGTTAACAGTGTGATTTTATTTTGACAAATATCTAATAAATCAAACCAATTGTTTTGATGGATGAAGGTAGAAACGAGGGACTTCGTTTCGAGGGAAACAAGGGAGGGAGGACGTATGGACTACCTCGTCTTATACCAATTTGTTAGTAACAACACAGCTCCATACTTTACTTCCCCAACTCGTAATTTATTGATTTCATCCAGTATTGATCAAGCGAAAATTATTGCCTATGCTCTGTATTTTGTTAGTTTTATCAAGAGTTTGCACTCGGTGAAACAAAATAATGTTTAGAGAAGAATGTTAGAAGATTATCAAATGCAAAAAAAAAGAACTAGGCTTGTTTTATAAAACATATAATATGAAATATGAGAAATAAATCTATAATGAAATTACAAAGGTATAATTGAGAGAGGAGTACATTTTTTTCATCCAACTATAAAAAATAAATAAGCATGAAAACATTGAACGAACAACGTTTCATCAAATCAATATTTACTCGAAGAAAGTTTATTCCATTGCCTCATAAATTCCTTTATGCAAATGTTTTCGAAATATTCTCTGAGTGCAAAAAGGGCAGCACTTGTTAAAAACAAGGTACATATTTACTCTGTTCACTGACAATTCTAGCACTACAGTTTTCAAGGGTTCATACCGTGCAATATGTCAGTTTTAAATGCTAATACTTGAATAAAAATAGTCAATATTAATAATATCACATAAAACATCTTTGAAACGTTTATTAATTAATTATAATGAGAAAAAAACTATATCAGTCATACTTTAGTAAACAAACTAAGATTTCTCTGCAGATGAAATCTTCATTCTCTTTTACAAATTATAAATAAGAATTCATAAGAATTTCTTTTCCAATAGAAGAGCAGTTTTAACAGTGAATTAATTTTAACGGAATAACTTTATTCGCGGGTTATATTAAAGTGGTATAATTTTATTTCAGTTATTATTTTATCAGTTGATATATATTATTATTGCTCATCGTGAAAAAAAGTAGCATTAAGAAAGAATCAAATTACGTAAGTATAAATTAAGCAATCATTTCATCGGTGTTAGATATGTGAATGATTAAAATATCATGCGTGTTGGAGTTATTGATGTCAGCAAACACGTGAATCACCAGTTCATTAAAGAATATTTAAAAGGTTCTACCAAAGTACATAATTTTGATTCTAACTAGTGGGTTTAGGTTTAATTTATCGCTTTGAAGTTTAAAATGACTTTTAGAAGAAAAAGACAGACAAGAGAGCAAATGAATGCCTTTGAAAAGGGTCGGGATTTAGAACTTCATAAAAGCGATTAGTCATTCTGTTATATTCTTGCAGATGTTACAATTTCACGCTTCGGGCGGAGTTGATAACAAGTTATCGCTTTCGACAAGTTGGCTCAAAGAGAGCTACACAGACTACAAGTTGGGAAAATCGACGAATTGTTAGGAAAAGACGAAGCATACAAACTGTCATTATGCGGGATATATGCAATCTGTGATGTCCTTGGAGCATAATCCTTTAAGAGTTAGTTTTATTAGCAGACGGTTGTATGCTTCTGAATCGCTTGCACTAAGACCATTTCGGAGATTGCCCCCGATACCACAACAATGCCACCAGAAACTATCTCAACGTGCGGCAAAATATATTATGAATTATGGAGGCCCAACATCCTGCTTATATTTATAATTAATTTTTATTTCGATCAATAATTTTTGTCTTACCCACGATCAGTTTTGAAATAAGTTCTTGTTGTTAATGGGTACTTATTTACTTTCAAACATCATCTTAATCATACAATTTATGAAACAACAGCGCGAAGCCATGCGGAATGGCAGAGGATCCTCTTTAGTTACGAGTCTTGCTAATGTCTAGGTGAGGAAGATAACCTCACCCGTTTGACTGCACAAACGAGTGTGATGTACAATTTATTGTCACTCATTGCACTTCTAAACAGCTGAATGTAGTTTTATGAGATGCAATGTGTAATAGATGGTTTTTATCAGACGGGCTTTGAGGGACTAAAGATATATTAGTGAGGCTTTTCGACCGGGTCCTCTAGAGAATGCCTATTCTAATATTCTGTTTCAACAAGACAACGCTCATGCGTCTCCATCTTAAGAGCTTGCATCGCACTCATAGACACTCTGCTTTGGCCAGCAATATCCCCGAAGAAATCTCATGGGAAGCTCTAAGACGGCTGTTAAGACTCCGCCACTACCATAAAATTTACAAGATCTACATGTTTAAGTTCAATCTGCATGCGATGCTTTAAATCAAGACACCGTTGAGAACGCTCATGACTCCGTGTCACGACGTGTAGTAAAATGCATTAGAATAATGGGGGCCCAACATACTATTGAAGTTCTATTCATTGACTGATATTCAGCATTGATATGAAGAAATTATCCTGAAAAATATCAGATGGTTTGTAGAACACAAAAAATAATATTGAATCTTTGACGTTTATCGTTCACTAAATATATTTTAAAAGTTTTACAAGTACTATGTAAATATACATATATCACAATAGCTGAAAAATTTCTAATAATGATAAAAAATTCTTTAAAAGATCTCTAATTTCGGAAAGAATCTTAAAAGTTTACAAAATAACCAAAAAAAAAAGTTATAGCAAAAAATAGTATACAAATAATTTAAAACTGAAAGATGGCAAAATGATTTTAAAAAACAACTTAAAATGAAAAAAAAAAAATTAAATGACACAAAACTTAAGGACTCTTTAGAAGGATATTGAAAGTAGTTTAACATTGGCAATGACAAAAGGCTAAAGATAATAAACAGTTATAATTTCTTCTACTTAAAAATTTAATTTTTTAAAAAACATCAATTAGAAGTCGAATTTGTTGATTCAAAGGACATCAAAGAAAATATTTCATCTATAATTGGTATCCGTTCACACCCTTTCACATGTTATTAATACATGCATATCACAGCCCACAGGTACCTACACACATACATTTAAAAATAAATAAATTAACTAAAATTTGACTGAAGGTAAAAATAACAACCCAATATAGAAACACTACATTAATAATTTACTCTCTATTCTTTCACCTTTTTTATTCTTATAGATCCTCTAGATATAAATAGAACTCATTTCACTCTAACACCTGAAAAAGAATTAAAAACGCTAAAGAGGAAGAAAAATTCAAGATAATGGAAAAGTATTGAATAAATCGCCCAACCCCCTTCGTTGAAAAATGAGATTTTTATCACTCCTTATCTACTTACTCACGCTTAACTTCCATTTTGAACACCTAACTTTATTTAGAAAATTTTCCGGAAATAATCTTGATTAAAAACTAAATAGCTGCTTTTATTTTTTATTATTATCGTTGTCAAAAGATTTCGTGTTCCTCATTTCATACAGAAGACATTTTGTTAAAACAAATAATCTGCTAGTGAATTAAATTTAAATATTTAAAAGAGAAATGAAATATGGTAATATAAATAATAAGAAATTTCATTATCTTTAAGATTCAGAAGAATTTTAAAAATGGAAAGTTATATAACACAATACTTCTTACTTTTTAAAATCAATAACATGTGCAAACGGTAGATGAATAATTGTATGAAAATTATTAACTCAATAATCTGTTATTGACATTAAATACTTTATCTATGCATAAAAATATTTTTAAAACTTATTAAGATTAGAACTAAGTCTGCATTGGTAATGAGTTCTAATGTATATTTATGTCAAATATTTTAATTAGAAATTTTAAAAAGAATTGGTCACACCCGGAAAATATGATAATTTAGTATAGATTCCTTTAATTAAATCCAAGATTTAAATAAAAGAAATTATTTAAGTTAAATGAACGAGAAATAAAATTAATGATTGTTTAATTAATGACCTAAACTTGCCACAAATTAACATTTTATAAAATTTTATTTATTTATTTATTTTAGTTTCTTGAATTAATGTTACATAGAAGAATGCTAGTACTATTGAAAGTTGACCGTATAATTTAGAATCACACTCTCCTAATTTTCATACTATGCAACTGTGAACATAATGAGTAACATGTTCAAGCTCCCAATATTCCACACCGTGGATTTCTAGCGGAATCAGGATATAGATACTCAATATCAGACGCCATGCTACTGATTCTCTAATACTTTGGATATTTAATTATTTTAGTTGCAGATATTTAATTGCTTAGGTATTTAATCGTTCTCAAATAAAAAACAGTACTAACATCTAAATACAGTACAGTACCTGTTCTTTAGTTCCATTTGTGTATATCACTATAAAGAGAAACTATAAATCGATATATTTAGCTTTATTGTTTTATGGAACTTTATACAAAATTTATATAACATCCTTCCTTCATTTGTCATCCTTATCCTTCAAGATAATCTGTTTTACTCTAATCTATCAATTCATTTAAAAAAAAAAAAAAAAAACTAATATTAAAAATGATTTAAGCGGAAAAACAATTCTTTGATATTTTAAGTGGATATATTTCTTTTGCTTATTTCAATGTAAAAAGTATCTGCATCTTCATATCGTTCCTTATAACTGCGTTAACATATGTGAATAGCGTTAAGACTTTTTTTTAACACTTACGACAACACATTATACTCTCAATATTTACAAATTTAAAATTCTTGAAAGAAATTGATGGTAAATGCAATTATTCAGTTACATGTTCATTGAATAGTCTATAGTTTTAAAATTATTATACATATTCTTATACATAGGAACAAATCGAATCGGCAAATGTTTACAACTTTGAGTACAATAGCATAGTAATTCTCTGAGCAATTAAACCTCAATCTTTTAAAACTATTTTTGAAAGTTTGAAAAGAAGTAATTTAATACAAATAGTCATGAATTTTATAAGTGGATTTTTTTGAATTTTTTGCAATGTGTGAGTAGGGATGAGTGAAATATCTTTTTTTTTCATTTCCCCTCCTAAGAATTTAGCGCAATAAATTGTGAAAATAAAACGTTTAATATAGTAAAACTAAAAGGAAACTAACACTTTTAAAAATTTATATTGAAATTAATTTAATTTTTACTTCTTTTAAAATTATTTTTAAAGCACTAACAAGACTGATCTTACTATTTTAAAATGTATCACATTATAAAAACACATAAATTATTTTAAATATCTATTTATTAAAAGAAACATGTTTACTCTACCTCATTAATAAATTCCTGTGATCAAAATGCTCAATGTTGTTCCAAAGAATAGTATCACAAGGACCGAAGACTTGTATATTTCAAATTATTAATAATGAATTTTCTTCTGTTTAAAAAAAACAAGCCGTAATACATCCAGATAACACATTCTAGGAAATTTACTTTCTTATCTGCTTGATATAAGATATATATATATATATATATATATATATATATATATATATATATAAAATTATCAATGGTAATTAGACATAAATTTAAATTATGCATAATCATATTAATTTACAGATTATAACCTCTAAAAAACAATATTAAAAGTATATTTAAACTAAAAACCCACAAATACTACCTACAAATTTGTGTACATAAGAATCGGTCATTTTTAAAAGGAGTCATCCTGAATTTCTTTACAAATTCTTTTTTTGGGGGGGATTCACAGTCATTTAACAAGAATTGCATTAAAAACGAGCATGTACAGATGGGAAAAAACATAGTACTCCTTTTCATTATATTGAGGTTCTGGAGATCAGAACTAATCGAAGAAAAGTTCGCGAAAATTCTCTTCGGAAAATGTACAAAATGTAAAAGGGTAAAATAAGAAAGCGTAGGAATGATATTTATCTTGTGTTAATCTTCGTATTTTTTTGTAGATTGCATGAAAAATTATTTAAAAAATTAAATGTAAAATCAATGCTGTACTGCATAACATTTGTTGTTTTAATTAATTTAATAATATAGATAATTAATACGTCGTAAACGAAGGATATGTAGAATTCATCGAAAAAAATAGTATATCAAATGAAAACCTGTAATGAAAATTGCCTACGAGTGTAATATTACACAACTAGTAATTTCAAAAATAAATCAGCACTTGTTGTTATACCCTTAAAATTTTGATTTGATCAGAATAAAGCATTACTCTCTATGGCTAGTAAGTAATCTGAAAAAAATAGCGTGAATATTTACAATCTATCCATGAATTTTCTCATTTTGAAATGCTCTCGAACAGAAATTTATTTTTAAAAATTAATCGATAAATTAAATTTTAGGAAATTAAGCAATTAATTAATCTTTATAAAACAAATATTTTATATACATTTTGAAATAATTCAATTTTATACATATAAAATGGAAATCTATGTAAAAGAAGCTCATATTTATACACATAAATTTATATCTTGGTTCACGTTTTCCACCAATAACTAATTTAATCATCTTAAAAATGTGTCATAAGAATGAAAAATTTCAACTAAATTTCTTACTACATTTAAATAAAACTAACATTACAAATTAAATATTCCTTTTATTTGTCTATTGATGCATAATGCTAAAATTTACAGTGAATCACAAACCTAGAAAGTGTTTAAAAATTAGGTAACATTATTTGTGGAAATCAAAGCAAGTGTTAAGCCATGATTTTTAACTGAGATTGTGAAACTGTTCCTTAATAATTTGAATTTTTTGTATCAAACGTTGTTTACATTGCAGTGAATTACCATTACTTTCTACTCAATATAAATGTTTTAAATAGCATTGAATCTGAGATAGAGTATGATTTTGAGATTATGATCCAATGTGATTTTTGTTACGAATTTTTGAAAAAGTTCTGAATTATATTTTCATTACTATTATTTAATTTTTGCCATTAAGTAGAACAATAAAGTTTATATAGCATTTAATAGCAGTTTTTAATAGCATTGAAACTGAGAAAAAGAATGATTTTGAAATCATGATCCAACGTGATTTTTTTTGTTATGAATTTTAGAAAAAGTTCTGAATTATATTTTCATTACTATTATTTAATTTTAGCATTAAGTAGAATTTTAGAAGTTTAAAGAAAAAGTCCACTTCAATGAAAATGGTATGGAAGGTACTCGTATCCTGTTTATTAGTTACGTCTGAGTAAAAATTTTTTTTAAAAAAAAACTGTTTTAGCCACATAAAAGGAAATTGTTTTAGTTGGATTACTTTTGGTGAACCAGACCCTTTTCAATTTTTTATTATTTGCTTAAATTTTAATTACATTTAGCTTAAATATACCCAATTTAATAATTTATCATTTGCTTTAATTTTAATTGCATGTAGCTGATATAATATTCCTTTCAATAATTTATTGTTTGCTTTATTTTTAATTACATTTAACTTAAACGTATTTAATTTAATAATTTATCGTTTGCTTCAATTTTAATATCGGGAAAGTTTACTATTGTCTATTTCTCGATATTTCATCTTTTACTTTAATTCTTAAATTTGAGTGAGTAATTTAATATTAATTATAAAAAAAAGTGCACCTTGGGTGGCTAAATCTGTTCTTTGCAAAACTTTGCAAAGAGCCTTTTCATTATATATATATATATATATATATATATATATATATATATATATATATCTGTTTTTTTGATAGAGAAAAGTGCAAAAAAATTTTATTGAAACTTTTACCTTTTTATAGAGAAAATGGGGATAAAACTAGCTCCCTCTTTTTCCCTCCAGTATGTGCTGCTCTTCCCGAAACCTTACGTTTGAAGTAGAACTAATCGTCCTTATCATACTGTTTGCGGTTTATTCTCTTTCGAGAACATCGCTTTCTTGTAAACTCGTCGCATTTTTTGAAAACTGAAAATGTTTCTTTGCAAGGCCATGAATCATTTGTGTGGCTTTTGTATTGGTTGAAATTGTAAGTAAAGAGACTTAATATTTAACGAGTTTATTCTGTAAGATTTTTGCCGCTTTCGAAGAGTCTGTTATTTCAATTGATGCTATATTTAATGTGACCAATGCTTTGGGGCAAAACCGGAATGCACATTTAAGAGTAACATGTTCTGGGCAACAATCATCCACCAGTTACTGAAACTTGCACTTACAAAGAAGCAGCAGTAGATCTTCATTTGAATTCTCCCTAGCGGTTTCCTCCAAAAGAAAATAAAAACAAAGAAGAAAAAATCAATCTAAACAGGGGTTCTACAAACATTTCGACCTCTTCCGCCACAAATCTAAATTACAAAATGAAATTACCGTGTCTAAAAAACAACTAAAGGGAGAAATCCTATCAGAAGAAAGTAAAACCTTAAAAAAAAGTCAAGAGATCAGAAACCTGGAAGACCGTAAGGGAAAATGAAGATTATAGATGAGATTTGTCTTCTGAAGAGGAAACATAAGACCGACTGTATTCTAATGACCATGATTAAGTTTGTTATGTTTCCTGCATATAATGCGACGAAATTATGTTTGATATCATAAGCACTAATGAATAATCATTTTGCTCAATTTTTAAAGATAACGCCTGCAATGGATTTGACCCCGATGGATAAGAGGAATTAACTTGCGAGTTATGCAAGAGATTGTTTGGCCCAATCCGATTGAATCAATATGATTCCTCTATGCAAATTCTCAATTTTGTTTCGGTAAATTTAAAATTCGACAGGAAAATTAAAATAAATTAAGAATAAAATGTTATTTGGAGCATTTTTTTCTTAGTTTCCGGCTTTACCTACCCTACTTCAAAAGTATTCACTTTTGGTTTCTTCACTCAAATTAGTGATCAAGGAACGGTACATTTTATCAAACCTCTAACATATTTTTCAATAGCTTTGGTATGCACAATTACTTCTATGACTTTATTTGTTATAGGTTTAGTGGTGGGATGCAATTTTTCATCAACTGAATTACATTACCGGTATTATTCTTCTTTTTCGCATCTAGATTGTAGTCACAAAACAAGGTTTCAATAAGAAATCATTTAGGTCCGGCTGAATATAACAGTTATTCAAAATAAAACCAGGTACTTAAAAATATTTGGACATTATTTTTTATGATTAGCAAACTAAGAAAATAATAAATAAATAAATTACTACGCTTAGCAAAAGTATGATGCATGAGATTGGTTTTCTTAACAAGAGATATTAATATGCATAACTCTAAAAAGGTGACCTTGGTCACAGCAGATTAATTATTATGGTTGTGATCTCCGCCAGATATTTCCGTCTAGTCGTGGGTTCCAGCCCTGATGCAATTAAAGATCCGCCGTGTAGCAAGAATAATGCGGGGCTGAACTCTGGTTCAGGTCCAAGTACTCCCGTTGGCTTGGTGTGAAGGCTTGGAGAAAGAGATGCCAGTTCAAGAGTCACTCTTGTCGCTTGACCGAGGTTCAAAATTACGTGGTCCATCGCCAATAACCCCCGTGTTTCTTCTCAATGCGACATTTATAAGCAATCATCACACATTGAAAATTGATCAAAACTCGTTATCCATGGATATATACGTGTCGTTGCATTTGTGAGTATTTAGAAGTACATTTAGCTAATAAAGTATAGTAAAAAAGAAAAATCCTAAAATTTTAAATAATTTGAATTATGTCCAAAATACGAACTTTTCCAATTTGAAGATAAAACAAGTTTGACAAAGGAAAGAAAAGGGCATTGTAATAGAATGAGATTTATGTAATAAAATTTGAGGGAAAAATCCGAATGACGATTGATAAGAAAAACAATAATCTACTCAAGAATGTGACTGTTACATATTACGCATTGGATCATTATAAGACAGCTTATGACAGTGGTTTTGGAACACTGATTATGAATTCGTAACTGCAAAAGCACACATTTTATTTTGATAAAAAGTAACATAAAATATAAGAGGGTTTATGAAATAACTTATGTATTTTGAATTATGACAATTCGCATAACTAACAAACGGCATCTTCAGGGTTTTTTCAAACATCAAAACGATTGGATGATTCTTTTAGGATAATTTTATTTAATATCCGAAATTTAAGTACTTTTTTGGTACTGTCGAATGATATATAAGTTTCCAGAAATGAATGGGAGCATAAATTTTCCACTTACTTTGATACATTCCTCTGTTAATGATTTTCTGTATGATGTAGGTTCCATTTCTTGGATCTTCATTCTCCGTAAGAGTTTGCGCAAGTGCTTCAGCATACAAGATGACTGAGTCATATAAATAAGCAGCAAATTCTGTGATATGCTAATAATAAAAATGAATAAAATTAATAAAAAAGAAGAAAAATGTATTGGAAGCGTCTTCATTTCATTTTTATTCAGTGAACGATTGGAAAAAAATACAAAAAAAGTCTAAAGTAATTACATACACAGTTAACTTGCTCTCTCTCTTCTGTCGTATTAGTATCTAGATTTGACACTCAAGTGATAAAAAAGAAATAAGAAATAATGTGTATTGAGGTACAGGTCACGTATACTTCTTAATTATTGTAATGAACTGAAAAAAACTTGCTTGATACTATCAGTACATGTGACTACATTTAAGTTGCAAAGCATATTACCCTTAATTTGCTAACTATAAAACTAACTATAACTTAGCTAACTATAACGAACTGCATTTTCTACTTTCCCTTTCCTAGAGATTTCTCTAACTTGTTAAGAAAAAGTAAAACAACAAAAGAAAATAGTTGAGTCGAGGTCGCATGTAAGAAATATTGCTGCTCTGATTCTCTCTGATAAAAATAATGATTTAGGATCAGATTTAGTAAAAGATGCAATTATTGCTTCTTATACTTCTTAATTATTTAAAATTTGTATATTATATTGATAATAGAAACTTTTTTTTTTACTCAAGTAGAATCTCACTTTAGTTATTACTCTCAAATTCAGAGTTGTAAAATGTTTGCAAAATAAAAGAACCCATGAATAGTTATCAAAGTAACGCAAAACCCATAAAATAATACAAATAATTGTATTAATGAAATGTGCGACCCCCATTATAGTGTATAACGGACTGAATGCATTAAGGAATATAATTATACAAATTATATGATTTTAATGGGATATTAATCCATTCGTCATAGATATACAGAAGATCTGGCAAAGAGACTGCTGGTGGATAACGTCTACGGACATTATTTTCTAAAATGCACTAGAGTGGCTGAATAATATTTAGATCTAGGTACTGAGATGACCAACGGAAGCGAGGGATTTCGTTTGCATCTTCTTCAAACCACACTTTGAACACCTATTACTATCGTGTTAAGAATGACATGTATTGATGAAAAATATGGTAAGTACTTGGTTGGATAAAACTCTCATATATATGCTAGTAGTAGCCCGGTTTCCTTGTGTGACGACTAGAAGCCACGAAATCAATGACCTAAAGTGAAAAATCCACCTTCCTTTCTCCACAGTTAGAAGAAGATAATCCTGATGATACGCTTGGGACGGCGTCTTCTAAATATACTCACGTCCAGTTGTGGAGAACAAAGTGAAGAAAGACTTATAGGACCTTTTCAGTATTATCGTTCGACCAGGTTACATGATTGTGACATCACTTGAGAGGACGATTACCATTCACATTAGTCAAAAGTGGCTTCGGAATTGCTATTCTGCATTAGAGATATTATTTGTGTTAGTTCTATCCAAAAGGTAATCGTTGATACTAGAACTTGCAGTTACTGGTTAATTCTGCTGTAAATTATACCGCAGCCAACTTTTTTTTCTGATGCTGCAATCCGCTGTAACATTCGATGATGTTTCAATCTGGTGGCTATTTCAGATTTCGCTTTCATCCAGAGTCGTAAATTCCAATAGCAAGCAACATTCAAAACGTTAGCAGTTGCGTTAGCACATGCTTTAACTATTTGCCTGTTTAACAGTCCATGATGTCGAATATTCTGTTTCTCGCATAAAAATATTATTATTACCGCGCCCACAGCTTCATAACACAGTTAGTTTAAATTAGGAAATATATTCAACATCTTTTCCAAAATAACTCTGGTTGTTACGCATATATGCTATTAATATGATACCACTTCACAAACACCGCTCATATACATAACTGTTTCTATTATCTACTTTTATTAAGTCCTTAGTCTGATCAATCCAGAGCTTCTCAATAAATCTAGACGTTTCAGTAGAGATAAATCAAAATGAATTTGAAAGGACTCTACAAGTACAGTAGAGTATCGATTATCTGAAATCTTTGAGGAATGAGGGTATTCTGGTAATTGATTTTTCGAATAATCGATCCTTTATGGAAAATAAATTGATATTTTTGTTATAGGAGCAACGTAAAACAAAGAAATAATGATATTAAACACAAAACTGTAAAAATTTTGTGTGGCATCTCTTATAAATAATATAGAAAACTCACTATCTAGTTTGAAGAGTTCTAAATTGCCCTTAAAGTAGGCTTACAGCTTAGGAAAGTAAGTCTGAATTTGTATATTGCATTAGAGTGGAAAAACTTTTTTTTTTTTTTGCCTCTAAATCTCACAAAGAATAGCATTATAATTTCCTTGTTGTTTTAAATGCCTCACAGTCTTCTCAAGACGGTGTAAAGATATCTCACTGTGTGATCCCTTTTAAGAACGGTCACCGTATAACTCCAGACCTTCATTACTCTGCTCTTGTGCCATATCTTAATAAAATATATAAAGCAATAATGACAACACTCCAATTGCAGGCACGTAAGAACAAACGAAAACACTTTATCATTTATCATTGTAGAATAGCTAATGTCTGTCTCTCTCTCTCTCGAATCTCACTTAGATTAGCAATTCTAAATAGAGATCAACAAATAAATTTTCTATTTACCAATTTACTCATTTGATTCATTCACTTCTTACAAACATCTGATTATTATCTTAATACTTCAACTAGAATTCGTTTCAATCCACAAAACTAATTAAAGAGCTTTAAACCAATTTATAAATCTCTATCAGCAATTTCTCTCTAGATTCATTTACTCATTAGCCTCTTTCTAGATTTATTTTTCTTTCAATCTATTTCATTTATATAATCAATAATTAACTTCACTTCTACCTTCATTTAATTTACTTAATAATTTTTCCTTTGGGTTCGGTGATGAAATTGTAGTTTTATGCAGTTCAAATGATCCGAGCTTAGTGAAGAGAAAAATGAAAATGGCCTAACGTCAAGGCCGTTGTAAGGATCTTGGTTGACACTTCTAATATTTCATCGCCTATCAATATTTAATAACTAGGTCATTGATATTACTTTCGAGCCAGTCTTGAATGTTTCCTTGGTCATCTCCTTCGTCATCCAAGATAGTTCTGATACAAATTGGCTGTTTGGTAGCTCTTCAGGAGAAATGATAGACTAATTTGATGGAAGGAGCTTATTCCCAGCTTTTGCCAGTGAAGTGTATTGAAAACTTCTGCTTTTATGTATGCAGCATTCTTCAGTTAAATGTTTTTGTGTAGTTATCGAATTGGGTTTTTTTTTTCACATTCTTTTCCAATTAGTACCATGCATATAAATGTCTGGTTTCAATCACCCCTGTCCGATCGGTTGGCAGGAAGAGAGAAAGCCGACAGAAGCCACTAGCAGAACTTCTAGAAGGCGCTCAAATTTGAATATGTTGATAGGAATGCTTTTGGTTAACCGATGTTTTTGATAATCGGTATTGGAACAATTGATGTTCTATTGTATTTAAAACAATTCACTTTATTCTCATCTGAGAGAAATCAAATTACACATTATTATATGTAAGTTTTAACTAAAAATATTTTTAACATTCCTTTAGCATTTTTAAATTTATCTTCTTCTGAAATCTAAAAAAATAAATAATGAAAATGAAAATAAAAATAAATAAAAAAAAAGTTCTATGCAAACTTTTACAAAGAACAGATTTAGCCACTCAAGGCGCTTTTTTTTATATTTATTACTAAATTACTCAATTAAATATGAGAATTCAAGTAAATGATGCAATAGCGAGAAATGGACAATAGTAAACCTTTCCGATATTAAAATTAAAGCAAATGATGCAATAGCGAGAAATGGACAATAGTAAACCTTTCCGATATTAAAATTAAAGCAAATGATACATTATTAAATTTAATATATTTAAGCTAAATGTAATTAAAATTGAAGCTAACGGTAAAAAAAAAATTGAAAAGTGATCTGCCAAATCACCCCACCTGAAACAATAGTCGTTTGGATGGCTAAAAAAACATGATAATTGTATTGATATAGTTTAAAATAAATGACTTTAATTTAAGATTTCAATTTAAAAACACATTTATGCTGATTTCATTAAATTGCAATACAGGAATATAACAGTAATAAAAAAGTAACAATAGTGAATTAAATATTAGATAAATTATTGAAAATTCAAATTACTCTAATTGTAAATGAAGGAAATGCAAATTTGATGAAACAAAAACAAATCTTCAGAATTTAATTCGCAATTAAAACTTTCATTTTTAAAAATTCTTTGTCTAATAACTTTGAGTCATATAACTA
This sequence comes from Nephila pilipes, assembly GCA_019974015.1. NCBI lineage: Eukaryota > Metazoa > Arthropoda > Arachnida > Araneae > Nephilidae > Nephila > Nephila pilipes. The sequence goes on from BMAW01070197.1 coordinate 553,280, forward strand.
TTCGTGTTTTTTTTTCTTCAGATCATGGGAATAATTTTTTTGAAAAATAATTCTTTCAAAATATTAACAATAGTTCTTTTGGAAAAATAGTGTAATTGTTTATTCTATGCATTCCTTAAATTTTGAGGAAAAATTACGATAGTACTTCTTTTTAAATTATAAATTTAAACATAATTTGTTTCTAAACGCACAATGTCTTTAAAAGTATATATATATATATATATATATATATATATATATATATATATATATATAATATTCTTATTACTCTTAAATTTGATTAATGTGGTAACTATTCTAACGCTGAAGTATAATTGTTTGAACCTTGTTTAAGTGTGGGAGGCAATTTCCAACACTGTTGGACTATAACGACTCTATTTGTGAGGTAAAACAGATATGGAGACGCACAATATTACTTAAATCTTTAATAATTTTTTTTAAAGAATATAATTTAATCCAAATTTTTTACGTTATCATTCTTAACAGCAAATATTGAAAATATTCGCCACTATTTTGAATGAAAACATGAACATGTCGAACCAAGTTTTTTGACACACTTCGCAATATTGTTGGTGTTATTGACAAGATTTCTTCATTTGTGGTTTGTTTAATTCATCGATTTTAGCAAGGTTCCTATGGAAGCCCCTATCTTTGAGAGAATTAAACAAAAAAATCTAACAGGGTAAGGTCTGGTGACCTTGGTAGAGGCGTATTGAAATTAAACGATCATCAAAACATTCCTTGGTCACTTTCATTATTTGGTTTGACGTATGTCAAGTGGCTCCGTCTTGCTGAATCCAGAAGTAACCGTTCTGTATCTCAAGTGAAGTATTGCAAGTAAGAATTATGTTCAAGTACATTTCAGAATTCATTACAGTCAAAGAATTAATTCATGCAGATGATTTTTATTATTGTTATTCATAATCTTACTAAATGATCTATCAAAAATAAAATAAAAAATAATAAAAACATTGAAAGAAGCCGACGATTTACTCAAATGATTTGCGCATAATCGGGTTAAAAATTACTCTTGATGTTCACGTTAATTTATGCTTAAAAAGCTAGTTTTCGCATTTAGAAAGTTTCCCCGCATATTAAATATGGATATATATTAAATAAGTAACGACGTTCAATGTCTTGCTACATATATTATAGATGTAGATAATGCAAAAGTCAAACGGGGTACTCTTTTAAATTGATCACCCTATATAAAGGCATATATTTTGTACCACATTTGATGACATTTTCAATTTTTACAATATGTATGAAATAAACTACCGAATCTGAATTCTTATTTACATCATCTTTTTTCTCAAAATTTCCGAATCTTTCCCTTACAGAAATGTATGTAAAGAGTTACAAATCAAATAATGTCATTGATATTTCATGGATTAGAATTTTTTTTATCTTGGTTACATTTTCATTGGTCTCATTAAACGAACTATCGAGCAAACAAGAAATACGTATTTTCCAACACAGTTCTATATTATTAATACAACACAGGATACTCAATTTGAGGCACGCGAGTAAGTTTTAGTGAAAAAAACATTTGAGGATGAATAACACAGAATGAATCCCTTATATATCGATGTTGTTTTTTTTTTGACTCTGTTTTGTTTCCTTTTTTGTTTGTGTATGTATATAAATTTCAAAGACGTTATTTAAAATCATATTTTTTTCAACGAGAATTTAAGGTTTGAAATTAAAAACCCCATAGTGTAAGACATACAGCCAAAATATCAATAAATAACACATTTTCTTCGTATTTGTTTACAGAGAAACAATGTTTAGACATTAGAATATTACAGTGAATAATAAAAATAGTTTTAGCAATATTCGTGATCTATTGTCATACATCGATGAGATAATCGAAAAGAAAAACTCTTTTATTCCGAAATACACACTTCAAAGCCAATGAGTATGAATGCATATACTTTTCATGAGAATCTTTTGACTAGCCATAAAAATAAAATTTATATTTAATGAAAAAAATCAAACTTTTAAAATTAAATTTTTTCTAACTGAATTCTTATAATTTGAAACAGGCTCAAGCGTATCTGGCTATCATTCTGAGATACACTCTTAAAATATGGATATGAACAATTATTTTTATTGCAAATATTTTATTCTTTAAAAAAAAGTTTTCAAAGTTTTGAGAAAACCAAGCACTTTCACGGTCTTTCTTCACAGTGTTCGAAATTGATTTTTGTCTCTTGAAACTTGACGATGTTTACTTTTTACGAGTAACTCGCAAAGAAATCTGAGCTATCTGAAAATTCACAACTCCTTAAAACAAAAATATTTTCTCTTTGAAAATCAATCCTCTTCCTTTATCAGTTTGGACTAGAAATACCTCACAGTCGAAACGTGATTTGAAAATTTTCCGTTTTGTCAACTCATTTTAACTTCAAGAAGGCATTGGCGAAGACAAAAAGTATCGTTTCACACCTCTTAAATTTTCTTTTCGCCACATTGATGTCTCAAAAGCAAACACGGAGTCGTCACTTAGAATTACCAGTTCAAAAGTCTTTGTTTATTTTGCTGTAAACTCTTGTTTTTAAGCTCGAGAAGTGGGACCATATATCGTGGCTGTAAAACGGAGAAAGTTCATAAAAGCCAAAAGAGGTGAAACTGTCTAAAAGTGTTGTGTCAGCACTGAAGTCCTGCCGAAGGTTATAAAATTAACTTTCACATGCGACAGCTTGAAAAAAAGCTAATGAAGTTAGAGAAGATGTACGGAAAGTATTGAACAGTTCTAATGTCAGTTTACGTTTCGGATGACTTTTTTTTTGTGGGAAGTTACATGCTCCGATTTTAGTTGAAAAGTATGTGCTGAAAAGTGCCACATTCCCTGAACGATGATAATTTTTTTTTTTTAAAAAAATGAGATTTATTTTGAACATAATATTTGAGATCAACATATTGTGAGTCGAAATTGAAAATTTTAGAATGTTTTATAAGTGCACAAATCACCAAAATTGGGTTTTGAAAACACAGCCCCAATTTAAAAAGAGTAATTTTTCAGATTATTATTTAACAAAATTTTACTCTAGAGTTCATGTTTTAGAAACATTTATAGTACAAGTTTTCCCAATTTTTTTTGCTGCTTGTTTTAGATTTATTTTGAGCAATAATTATGGAAAACCTTCGGGTAAAAAAACCAATTTAATTTACCCTCCTCTGCATAAAACGTAAAAAAACGATATAAAAACTTGTATGATTTGGAGATTTGAGCTTTTCACAAACGTAACTTTAGAAAAAAGAATTTTCGCTAATTTCCTGGGTCCTTGTATTTTAACAAATATTCGCGAATCCGTCAGTTCTTATTTGACTATTTTCAATTTCTGTTTATATCATCTCTATTATGTCAAAGGTATAAATTAAGGAATAAAGGAATATGAAAAATCAAAATTTAACTTACCTTTGGGAATGGTAATTTATTGGGAAAGTTGAAAGGATCCTTAAAGTTGTACTGTCGGACATTATCAACAAAATCTGAGTACCCTTTATCTTGTGGAGGAGTAGGCACAATGACTAGTAGCGAGCCTGCAGCTTTTAGTGCCACGTCAACCAAGTGTTGGCGCATATCCATACCTGAAATAAAAATGCACTTTGAAATTTTTCTTCAATCGACAATCATTGAATTTCTTGTATGCACAATCTTTTATCAGCATTAAAGAAAAACAAACCAAATAATGAAAAGGATAAAAATTACTATCTTATTCCAAAACCTAATTATTTTATGTTTTAAGAATTTTTTAACATTTTATTGCAACTTATATTTTTGCTTTACATTGTACCAATATTGATGCAATACCGAAGAATAACAATCTTAATTCGAAAAAGTATGGTTTTCACAAAAAAAATTGAAACCTTTTATTTTAACTTCAAGAAAATTTTAATGATGTTCCGAGTAATATGTTTCGATAAATTTTTAAAGCGATTTTTGTTGTTTATTTAAATGAAAAATGTTCCAACTGCTTAAAGTAACGCTATAAAAACAGAACAGATGACTTTAAAAGAGGAGAGAAAATGTAATTTTTAAAATTATTCTACCTATGGTTTAATTTAAAGGTATCACGCACAAAGATATTAACTTTGAATATTAAATCTGATTATGTCTGAAAATAAAACATAGCAACTGACTTAATTGGTCACTGAAAATTTTAGAAAAATTTCCGCTAATAATAATCTTTATTATAATTCTGAGTAAGTACTTCAAATGTGAATAATGTGTGCAATCACTTTTGAGCGTTTTTTTTTTTTTATTTATAAATTCTTAATGAATCCATTCATATGCACGTATGTGAGTTGAATAATTATATTTACATATAAATAATGAAATATTTTAAGTAAAGTTCCTAAAGGTTGCCAATCAAATTATTTCATTTTTTTATGTTGATACCATTATATCGATATTATTGGACAAAGTACAACTTTTATCAATGATAACTGCGTTAATGTAACTACTTCATACAAAAAATAAAGATTGACTTATTTTAATATGAAAATTCCATATAATATCATGAATAGTTTTCTATATATTAGTAAAAATGCACAATTTTCTTTAGGTTAAAGGATATACATAAATTTTCGAAACAGTACGTTCAGTAAATAAATCGATTTAATACACTCACTTCATTTGAAAGTGTTCCCAATTATTCTGCTTCTTAATTTACTAAACAATTTAAATTGCTATAATTCCCTATTGTCCTCTTTTAATTAAACTCCTTTTACTAATAGGGAAACCAAATACCCTTCTGATCCGTTTTAAATCAGCATTTTGAGGATTTCAGTTCTCTTCAATGTACGGTCAATTCAGTGAAGTTCATTCATCTCAATAACGTTTTAACAATCTGTACCACTAGTATTGAAGCTAATTAAGAATATTTTGTTGTACTAGAGTTCTTCTCGTTAGCTATAATTACTCATTGTAAAGTTAAGGGATATTAATTTAGTATTAAGTATGGGGTATAAATATGCAGTTGTAAAATAATTTACTATAGGAGTAATTAAGGTTTCTTTACAGGAATGGAGACATCTTTTACTTATGCTTGATTTCATCACAAAATTATCCAGGCTATGATTTCAACTGAAAAATGTTGTCGTCTTTAATATATACGAAAAGTACATATTAATGGACACCGAAGTTTTTTTTTGCAGAAAAGTATAGAGAAATATATAAGAATCAGTCAATGGTTTCAAATGTGAAAGGGGTCATGGTCATAGTCGCGACTTCCTAACCACCTTCTTTTCAATCAAATCGTGGTCATGAATCATAATGACACTAAACCCGTCGTGAAGAGGAGCTGATGCACGTTAAATCTGTCGAAGCTTATTCTTCCGTTGATACAGTGGGGAAGTTAGAGGAGTGGGTCACCAGTTCAGGTGTCTTCCGCACCACTTGATCATGATTAAAAATTAGGAGGCTTATATTAAGCCTACAGTTCTCATTTTGATTCTAAGAGAGCCGTTAATAACCAATCCGTTATACGAAAGTGAAAGGAAGAAAAGGGAGGAACGAAAAAAAAAGTTCGTTCTGAGAAATGTAACCTTGAAAAGATTTATTCACTATTTCTGCAATTTAAAACCTAACATAAAAAAAATCCGTAGAATTTTTGTCATTTTGAAAGCAAATGCATTCAATTCGGTGAGTGCTTATGTTAATCATTCAACTTAAATTACCATAAAATAAGATTTCATTTGATTGAGTATAACGTTTTAATACAAACGAGACGGTTTTAGTCCGATGCTCTTAAAGATTTTACAAATATAACTTCTGAACTTCTTTATTTAGACAGTTTTCGTCCACAATTCACTCATGAATAGGTAATAAAGGCTGCCGATAACTCCGCAAAACTGTTTACATACCGCTTGCAAACTTGGGGCCCGTTATACAGCCCGTTCTTCAATTTAAATTTACAGGCCCAAACAGATGTTCTAGAGATATTTTTTTACCTTCACATTATAGATAATAATTGTTTAATATATTATAAACACTTTCTTATCTAATTCCTTCTTAAAAAGAAGTTTATAATTTTATTCTTTAATATTCTCAGTTTTCTAAAGGGCTAAGTTTGTTCAGATAAAAATAATTCATTCGACGTACATTTAATCAAGTCTATAATAATAGACTTATTTCAAAACAAGAAAAAATATAGTTAATATAGTTCATGATTTTAACTGAAATGTAATACAATCTACTTACGCCAGAAATACCTGTATGATGCTGATTCGGAATAAGCCTCCAAGTCTATGTAAATAATTACATATTCTCCTAAATCCAAGAGTTTCCGCATTTGTAGCTTGGTCATAAGTTCGATAAGATCGTAAATTCTTCCAAAAAAGACATAAACTACAAAAGAATTAAAATCTATAAGCATTATAATAATTTTTATAATTAAAACTTACCATTTTTAAATTCGTACCTTTTAATACTAAATTACAATCCAAAATACTCAGATTTAATCTAATTTTTTAATATTTCTTACATGCAATAGATTTTCTCATAATGTTTATGAAAGAGGAATGAAATAAAATAATTTAGAAGTAATATTCTTTTTAGTAAAAGTTGTTAAGCATTTTATTAATATTTAAAGTGTGTAAATCTTTAATTTGTCAATCAAACATATTAATCGTTCCTTAATTATAAAAATTACTAATAAATTATATTTTTTTTACTCAAAGAAGAAGCAATAATTTTACATAAAATGCATTTTTTTTACAAGTTTTGGATTTCATATTAAAAAAACTTTTTGGACGTGACGAAGCAAATTATTGTTATATGTTTTTATAGATATGATATAAATGATCATACATTATCATGCAATTTGTAGAATATTGAATTACTAAAATCCTATTTGTAAATTAGTATTAAATAAATAACAAATGATATATTTAAATTTAATGAAAGAATTCTTTAAAAAATGTCATCAGTTTAAAAATTAAATTAGTTTTACGGAAAAATGAGCATTTTTTTCTCTTTCTTCAATCATTTCATGATATTTTTATAAGATCTAAAATGTATTTTGAATGGTTTGCAAATGTTTTAGAAATCAAAGAATGTATTTTTAGAAATCTCATCCACACCCATATTATTGGCAGTTTTTTGAGATTTCATATAGAGAAAGAAATAGCATTTATCCTGTGCAATTAATAGTTCATATTCAATTGTAAAAGTTTTTTTCCTTGTTATTTCAAATGCAAAATACGTTTCTCAAATGATCTAAGTAATCCCTTCTATATCAACGCGAAAGTTCAAATTTAAAAATACCTAAGCAAAGACTCATATCTCAAAGTTTTGCCATCAATTTTATAAATATATCTCAAAATCAATGGAGTTAAATTTCCGAAAGTTGACATTACAAACAAAACTTCTATTCTCATAGTTATGAAGGATATTTGGAATTTTACAACGGAAAAATACTAAGAGAAATATATTGTATATATATATATATGCATATACTTGTGTTCAAAATTAAGAGAATTTGCATATTTTCTAGAATTTCGTAAAAAGAATTAAACTAAATGTAAAAATACTGTTTCGACACAAAAATGCAAATCTTGTACGTCCAATACGTAAGCGTATATGTGTATGGGGGCGGAACTAGTCGAAAAACAGGATTTATAAGCACGCGTGCCAAAATCCACATTTCATTCGCTAGCGCATTTCGCCGAATTTCTTAGTGTTTTTTCGAAGCAATCGCTTGAATGAAAATTTAAATAGTAAAACTGAGTGACGACAATATTTTACGACATAACATTGGTGAACTGAATGAATAGAGTTTGTTGTTGAAATTCTATATTAAGCTGAATTTTTATATTAACTTTTATTTATTTATTATGAAAATCTAGATTTACAAATGATTGTATAATACAAAAACCAAGCAATACGCTTTCTTTTTAAGATATTCACTTTGATGTTATAAGTTTAATTTGATTTCCCTTTTCCTTTTGTACTTTTTTTATACTATTTATTTAAATTTTTATTACTTTACGCCACAGGTCAAATAATTATTACACTCCTGTTATGGTGTTCAATTTTCAGTATTTTATGTTATTTAATTGCCTGAAAAAAATGTATCAACTTAGAAAAAAAAATTCATTTAGAGTTACATGAGAAATTCATTTAAAAAATAAAACAACTTTATCACAAAATATTCAAATATACCTGTTAATAAAATTATTAAATTTCATAAGGGATAAGAACATTGTAGCAAATTTATTATAACGTTGTCTTCTATTTTTTTGAGACATTTGAAACACACGATTTGGAATCCAGAAAACTATATACTTAAGAACAAAGTCCGGATTATTGTTTAATTTTCCCATAATGAGAATTTCTATTTTATGTACCAAATGATATTGTTTGTTGTTTTCATATACTTGGGTGAGGGACATATAACTCCGTAAGTTTTTTACGGGACTAGGGTTAGAGGATTGAGGCCTGTCCAAAATATAACATTAATCTGTTGACTCGGGAATATAGTTATCTACGGATATTATCTTATTGAAATTTCCATTTTGGCCTTCCTAAAAAGGGACCCGAAGGATATCATAGTTTTGTATGATATCTGTTGATAACTATCAAGTTTATTTCGCCATCAACTCTTTGTGGATCACATTTTAAAGTATATTTACAAGTGATAAAAGCCATAACGGAGCAGTCTTTTATCTGCCTACTGCGTGGATATTATTAAGTCATGCTAGTAGAAGGTATTGCCATCCAGACTCAAATTTTTCAGACTTAAAATTTTTCTCATCTAAAAATAATAACTTTTTCCATTTAAATTTACAGAACATGATAATCTTTGCCCACTTCAGCCATGCCTCTTTATAATGTTTCAGTACTCATGAGTTTCCTTTTGGTTTACGAAGATTAATACAACTTAATCTTTTCAATACAGTTACTTGAGACACGCCTTTACTTGTCTGCTGCACTATTTTAAAAGTCGACCGGTATGTTTTCATTGCTAACTTGAAAATTTGCCTAGTATCACGAGTTGATGATTTTTTGCGCCCAGATCTTTTCTGCAGTTTTGTACAATATTTTTTACGCAAAACACTGAGCTTTGTAACTCAGAATTGGGAACTTAGAACTATTTAGAACTTTATTTATTTCATGTATACTCTCTTCTTTAAGGTGTCAGAACTAAAGTTTCGTAAAAAAATTTCCGACAATTTACTTCCATGAGAAATTTTAATTATTATGAATAGATTTAGATTCAATTCTTATATTGTTAACCGTTTTCCTTTCTTTCCACCCGTTTCAGATGTGTGGGCCGGGTAGCAGTTAAACTTAAAAATTAAAATAAAAATTCTTTACATTATTCGAAAAACTAAAAGAGTTACATATATTTATCTAACAACGTGATTCCAAAAATTCGTTTCAAGGGAAAAAGATACTCGGTCTTTTTTTTCACCATAACTAAATAAAAAATGTACAAAATTGTTTATTTTCTTCCCTCTTTAGATAAATTTCATGAATGTTGCCGTAGTTGAGAAATGGTGAAATGTTCAATGGTTTTATCAATTCTGTTCATATATATATATATATATATATATATATATATATATATATATATA